>PVJC01000981.1:56007-104462 GCA_004026665.1 Murina feae
GAGGAGGAGGAGGAGGAGGAGGAGGAGGAGGAGGAGGAGAGTGTCTCTGCTGGCAAGATGCGGTAGGCGGGGCTGAGCTATAGAAGCACCCAGAGACACTCAGCTCAGCCTCCCTTGCTGCTCCTCAAACTCTGAGAAACTCTTAGCTCAGGCCTTGCCCTTGGCTGTTCCCTCTTCCTGGCACACTCTCCTCCAGAAATCTGTGGGGCTGGCTCCCTCCCATCTTCACATCTTTGCTCAGAGGTCACCTCTGGGAAACCATCCCTGGCTTCCCTGTTGAAAGCTGGGCACAGTTCTGCACCTTCCCACCCCTCTTCCCAGCTTCATTGTCCCCTGAGTGCGGGTCATTTTCTACAATAGTTGTCCCCCAATTTCCCAAAGCTGGCATCGCGCCCCTTTGCTTTGATGAAAGACCTACATTAGTACCTGTTTCTGCTAACAAAAATAAATAGGAAGAGGACTTTCATTTTCACACACACACACAAAAAAGGTGAAAAGCAAAAACAGCGCTCAGTGTTGGTTTTGCCAGGCTGTGGTGAGGCAGTGTGCACCCAGGCAGCGAGAGCGGCCTCGCCAAGCTTCTTCCCGGGAACACACTCAGCCTCTCTGCCTCTCAGCATTCAGCCCACAGCTCTGAATGGTGTCTGCGAGCATCTGTGCTGTAGCTCAATTTATTTTGTGCATCCGTTAGCAAGCTGGGACCTAAGGGATCAGAAAAGCCTAACAGAGCTCGAAAGGGTGTTATACTTAATGCAGAACTGGATGGAATTAAGGGTTTCAGTGGTGGCGAACGAGATAGACACAGTGTGTGTGTGTGTGTGTGTGTGTGTGTGTGTGTGTGTGTTGAACTTGCCCACCATTCATACTATTTGCATGCAGAGAGAAAGGACCTTGAAAGCTGCCACAGTTACTATTGGTTCTCCTGTTGGCAAAGCGGCCTCTTTGGGTGAGCACCCCGCAATGTGTGCAATGGAAGGTGTCGCCTGAGTGGGTCTACAGTGTGGTGTTCGGCTACCTGGGATGCTCCAAACTCTCCCACAGAAGTGAGTGGTAATGGTTTCTCCAGTTTAGGCCATTCGGCTTATGAACGTTTTATAGAAACGCTGGACTTTGGGATAACAGGGGAAACCTGTACATAAAATAAAATATTTGTTTTATATTCTGGGCACATGATAGGTGCTTAATAAATAGTTATTGAATAAACAAAGAAATGGCCTAATTACAGTTACTGCACAGGCTCTGGACTTGCAGATCTCAGCGCCTTCCCCAGAGATTGTGTGGACAGGAAGCCTGCCTCGGCGCCCCTCTTTGTTCCAGCATTTTACGCACAAACATTTCCAGGTGAACAACTGCTGTTTCGTCTGCGTTAACTGTCATGAAATTCGATTTAGTTCATCCTTCCCACAGTTTTTCTGCAGCTCTAAGAACTCTCCCTTGTATAAGTACATATCACAGTTTCTTTCGCACTTAAACACTTGTTAAGAGGGCAGATCTCATGTTAAGTGTTCTTACCACCGTTTAAAGGAAAAAGAATCTTCCTTCTCTTTTTCTCTTACCAGTTGTTAGGGGCAACCTCCGATGAAAGGCCCCAGAATTACAAGCAGTTTCAGGCTTGATTGACGTCATGAAGGGCTTTATTTAGTCTCTGTCTAAAATCCTTGCAAAATTCTGCCTAAACGTGTAAGGTGTGAATGTCGTGTTCAACGAGAAGCCACTGGTAGCGGAAGCGGGGCTGTGAGTGGGAGCAGGCTGCAGAGGGCCCTGTGTGCACACCCGAGCAGACGTCTGACTGGAGGGCAGAAAGGCTGTCTCCTTGAAGGAAGAGGAACACAGACCTGGAGAGAGGCCATCCCTGGGAGGCGGGGGGAGACGGGGGAGGCCGGGCCTAGTCTGTGAGCTGGCCGGAGGAGGCAGGCGTGGCTTTGTGTGTATCTTATCATTTCAGTTTTGGGTAAAGATGCAAGATAGCCAGGAGAAGGGGGTGAACGGGGGATTGCCCTTCCTGCCCTTCATTTATCTGTTCCCGGCCAAGACACGGGAGTGTGCTGAGCAGTTTGGAAGTTGAGATCAAAAGCTGGGAGATCTTTGTACCGATTGGTCTGAAACCCCACGTAGGTCTCCAAGGTGGGCAACCCCAGCTCAGCAGCGACACAGTCGGGGAGAAGGACTCTGCTCCTCCAGAGTCCCGTCAAGCCGTGGCTGACGCTGGGAAGGGATGGGGATAAGAAACGCCTGATAAGTCTAGACAAGTTGAGGCATCCCCTGAGGTCGCTGGAGGTAGTGGGTTGGTCACTTTAATAACACAGCTGACGTCTTGGTCAGGAGGAAACCGTGAGGAGTCCATGGCTCTTATATAGAGCACAGATCTTTGGGCCACACAACCAGACCATCATCGCTTTTTGGGTGGCAGCTCCACCTCATTGTAACCCAAATCCTAAATGATCAATCGACCCAGACTTATAGGGTGACAGCGCATGTCCACAGGGGAAAGACACAGAAAGCATTTTTTCACGTAAGGAGAAAAAAAGCTCCTAGGAGAAGAGACGAGGAAGTCTTCCTCTGCAGGACGAGGGGAGGGAGGGCGGTGTAACCAAGCCAACAACGAAGACGCAGCTGCTGGGCCTTCCCTGCACCTGAGGGCTAGAACCAGGGACTGACGTGGGGTGGAGGCTTCCCAAGGGATGCGGGAGGCCTTTCATCTTCACCAGGGGAAAGGAGTGCTTGGGAGCTGGCCACTGAAGAGAAAGACACAGACCTTCCGCTTGATGGGAGCTCAGAAGCAAAGGCACACGTGCCTTTCCTGAGTGCTGGGGTGCTGTCAGTCAGGGCTTTGCCAGAAAAAGCAGATGCGGTCCGAGTCACCGGAAAGGCTTTTGATGTGAAAAGAACTCGCAACTGAAGTTCAGAAGGAAAACGACCAGGGAGGTTAATGCCAAAGAGACAGAAAGCAAGAGCCCTGATGGAATCTTAGTGTCTGGCACTTGTTTAGAAGAAGGCGGTATTTAAAGTCAGGGCTCAATACTTCCTCATGCTTTCTTGTCGTAGTAAAGATGCTCTTTCTTCGCGACATTGGATCTGGACATCCGTAGTTATTGATGGTCGGATGTGGTGGTGAGGGGGGTTTGAGGGTAACCTGGGCAGGACTTGGCGTTTGAACCATATCCTGTAGATGCTGTGCTACCGCCTCAGCTGCAGGCACAGTGCGGCAGAAAGAGGAGCCTTTTGGGAGCCTTCTTTGCTGTGTGACTTTGAACAGCTCATTTGCTTCTCTGTGCTTCAGCTTTCCAAACATTAAACGAGGAGGGCAGGCTAGATGGCCTCGCTCGACCTCTCCAGTTCTAAAGATTCTGTAGGTCCAAGTCGCTTTGCAAACTGAAGAGGGAGGGTAAAGCTTTTGGATACTAAGGGTGCCTTTCTAGGCGCCCTCTCTCAGCAGCTGCCCACGCCCGCTCCCAGGGTTTGGAGGCACCTGTAAGGGGTCGCATGGTGGACCACCACTTTGAGAATAAGTCAAATCTGCTCCCGTCCTGAGAACTGCTTGCTCTTGGGAGAAGCATGTGCCCCACGCATGTCCCTGCGCAGGGCTGGTCTGCAACACGCCAGCTGGCTCCCTTCTGGGACCAGAGGTGACTCTACCTTCAAGCTCCAGCCCCAGTGCCCATGTGGGTCTTGAGCTTCTGATCCCACCCAGGGACTTCCAGTTTTTTCCCCCGCAGCTGATAAAAGGGTGAGGGCCACGCTGGGCTGAGAGAATATCTGGGGATGCCTGGGCCTTTCTCAGAGGGTTTCCAGAGAGATCTAAGGAGACTGAGGGATGGGAGCCACCCTGGAAATGTGGGCCACTGGGTTTTAATCCCGAATCCCTCACTCACTGTGTAGGCCATCCACTGTGTCCAGCCAAGCTCTCTTAGTCTCCAAGGTCAGAATAGAGAATGTTCCCAAGGAAAGGCCAGTCGAAGGCATATGAGCTCTTCTGTGTCTTTCTCACTGTGAGGTGTTCTGGGAAGCTGAGTCTCAGGCCCATTCCCTCACCTCCTGGTCAGATGGAGCTGTGCCTGATAGTAAGACAGCAAGTCTTCCTCACGAGCACTGAGCAGAGTGTCTCACACAGATGCTCACGAGATATAACATTTCCAAAAAGCCAAGCCCGGAGCAGATTCCAGAAGCACCATCTGCTGTACTAACCAGTATAATTGCATTGGGGGTACACATACACATGCACACACATGCACATGCACACACACATGTGTACACCGGAGATGACAGATCTGTAATGCATGTCAACTTCTGCCTCCTCCCTGCATCAGTGACCTGTTCCTGCAGAATTCACATAAGTCTGTCTCTTTGAGACTCAGCCACAGTCATCCTTGCTAAGGACACAGGCACTGGAGCTGGCTGCCTAGGTCGAGATCCAGCACATCAGTCAGAAACCCTCACATGCACACTTCTCTCACTGCCCACTCCAGCCCTGCTAAGTCTTGTTGACTCACTCTTCAGAGCCCCAATCAAATCTGCACATTCAGCATCATTTCCCAGAAATGCTCAACCCCATCATCTCATGCCTAGACCTCCCCCGCCCCCCCATCTTTCTCCCCACCCCACCACCAGCAGCTCAGCCCCGGCTCTGCCCCTTGCACAGCAGGAAAGGGAATCTTCTGTAAAAGCAAATCTGATTGTAGAGTTTTCTTTTATAAACCTCACTGCGCTTGGTTTAAACCCGACCTCCTTGCAGGACTCAGCCTGCCTAGCCAGGCCAGGGTCTTGCCTGCCTCTCTGTCCTCCCCTGGCCTCTCTCCTCTCCAGCCCCTCCCTACTACCTACCTCCAGCCATGCTGGGTCCTTACACTTTTTAGAACAAGCCAGGCTTCTTCTACCTGAGGACTTTTGTATGTGCTGTTCCCTTTGCCTGCAAGGCTGTTTCTTCTCTTCCTAGAGTTGGCTCCTTCTCATTGCCAGCTGTCTAGAGTGGCTTTTGGTGAGCCCCGCCCTGTGTCCTTCAGTCTCAGCACCATATTTGCTTGCTCCAAAGCAGTTACCACATGTCTTCTTTCTAATTGTTTTCGTTCTGACTCCCCATGGATGAAAGATGTGAGAGGGCATGGACCACGTCTGTTATGCTCTGTGTTGCCCACGGCATGTTTAGGGCACCTGACTTAATGCATCTTTGTTGAATGAGAGACTGTATAAGTACCCATAATATGCCAGACAAGGTACTGGAGGGGCAAATGTGCAGCTCATGAGACCTCTACAATACTTCCCAAAGTAGTTACTGTGCCCACTTCACTCATGAAGGCACCCAGTTGGGAAGTTAACTTGCCCCGTGTCATAAGTCAGTAAATGGCCAAGGTGGACTTTGCCTGCGGCTCTGCCTGACTGCCCACAGTTCCGGACTGCCTTCCAAGCCCAGTTCTAGCCCAGGACAGAGCTGCCAGCAGATACGAGACTCATACCAGTGTAAATGGTGCATCAGTATATGTTCCCTTTATTGCTCTATTTTTATCTTTATTTCAAGACATCAGATTTAAGGAAGATGCTGCTGAAATGCCCAAATGACTCTAGCATAATATTTGTATGGGTCATTGTCATTGTTATTATTATACTAGAGGCCTGGTGCACAAATTTGTGCACTTGAGGGGAGCCCTCAGCCTGGCCTGCGCCCTCTCGCAGTCCAGGAGCCCTCAGGGGATGTCTGGGGAGTAGCCCTAAGCCATCAGTAGGACATCCTTAGCACTACCATGGAGGTGGGAGAGGCTCCCACTATATCGCCTACTGCTCTTGCCAACCATGTGCCTGGCTCCTGGCTGAGCAGCGCACACCC
Organism: Murina feae; assembly: GCA_004026665.1. NCBI lineage: Eukaryota > Metazoa > Chordata > Mammalia > Chiroptera > Vespertilionidae > Murina > Murina feae. The sequence goes on from PVJC01000981.1 coordinate 61,826, forward strand.
TTTGGGAGCTCACTGACCATCATGGGGCAGATCCTACATTGAGTGTCTGCCCCCTGGTGGTCAGAGCACATCATAGCAACCAGTTGTTCCACTGTGGGGCCAAACCAGCTCTCTAACATCCCCTGAGGGGTCTCAGATTGTGAGAGGGCACAGGCCAGGCCAAGGGACCCCATCAGTGCACGATCAGGGCTGGAGAGGGATGTGGGAGGCTGGCCAGCAGGGGAGGGACTGTGGGAGTTCTCCAGGGTATGTCCACCCCATCTCACTCAGTCCCTATCGGCCAGACCCCAGCAGCAAGCTAACCTACTGGTCAGAGTGTCTGCCCCCTGGTGGTCAGTGCACATCATAGCAAGCAGTTGAATTGCCTTAGCATATCATTAGCATATTACACTTTGATTGGTTGAACAGATGACCAGGCACTTAGCATATAAGGCTTTTATGATAATAGGGTTTTTCACTTGAGTCTGATTTATAGGAAAACAAATCCACATTGCAGGCTTGATTATTGCACTGTTAACCCAGTGATAAGTGAAGAGTCAAAGGTGGAGATGGCAAACATCAGAGAGGCTGGCATTGGACAAGATCAACGGAAAACCCACTGCTAATGTGAGAGTGATCTTTCTAACCGTCTACTAGCATGAGCGGCACAAGGTGGACAGGTGTCCCCAAAGGCCAGCCAAAGCAAGGCCAGTCAGCATGGATCCCCCTGGTAAAGCTGCAGTCCAGTCCACACAGTGTATCTACAGTATAAGCTCTACTACCACCAGCAGCAAACCAGCCAGATGTCGTACGAGGCACTGACATTTGTCATGTCATTAAATGCTCACAACAGCCCCCTGTGTAGGTGCTAACATCACCCTCATTTCCGAAATGACCAAACTAAGGAACAGCAAGGCCATCCCTCCCCAGAGCCTGGCAGTGATGGGGCAACAGGGTGGGAGCTGGCCTCCTCGGGCCGCGCCCGAGCTCCCAGGTGTCTGGGCTGGGAGATTCCTTCCATGTGGCCATTGGGTCCCTCCCAAGTTCACAACATTCTCTCCCCTCCTCCCATTTCTAAGGCTTGAACTGATTTTCTTTAAAGCACACACACGCCATTCAGCCTCTTATGGGGAAAGAGAGGGAAGGCACCTGTTGTCATAATGAAATGGTGTGGTGATGACAGGTGGCTGGAAGTGATGGGCGAGCAAAACACCAAGCCCTCGCATCTGTGCTGGCTCCTTCCTTCCCATCAACCCTGCTTATGCCACAGACCCCGTCCCTGTTTGGAGATTTACAACCAACAGCAAAGATGGCCACTGACCTTTGTTTAGCCAGTGGTTCCCAAATGTATTTAACCACGAAAGGCTATTTCGAGAAATACTTATTCCATACACCAAACGTATGTGGGCAAATGCTCACCCGACCTCTGAGCTGCAGGGGCACTGGGAGAAGGGCCAGGGAGCTTCTCCAGAGCCTGCGACTCTGCCACTCCAGCTCCTCGCCCTGGCCCCTGCTGGGGGCACTCTCCCAAGCAGCCCCTTGGCCTTCACTGACCTTGGCCCCACTGGGCTCCCAGGTCAAGAGGAAGCAACATCTGCTGCCCCTTGAGCTTCCACTCTAGGGATTTCAGGTGCAGCCCATGCTTATAGTCTGAGAAACTGTCATAGAAAGGACACGCTCAGCAGGGATGGCCTACAGGTGGGGTGGGGGGCCTCCCTAGGACCCTGCCCAGCTGCTCGCCGCCAGGCCTGGAAGTGACAAGCACATTCCTGAGGTTCCTGCAGAGTCCGACCATTTCAAAGTGATCCACGGGCATTACATCACTACATCCCCTACGCATCTGGGATGACTGCCCCACCCCCCCACCCCCTCATTCCAAAGAGGAAAGGAGGCCTTGAAAAGGTGAAGGGCCATCTCCAACGTCACCGCAGGGTCCACATGGTGACCAGGACCCAGGCTGGGACCAAAGCCCTGCTGGGAGCTCACTCCTGCATCACCCTGCCACCTGCCCTGTCTACTTGTGTTGCTGGATGTGATCAAACACTGGAAGGACATCTTGGCTGCCTGGGCCGTGGGGTAGGGGAGGGAGATTTGAAAATGAAACAGCAAAGGGCAGTTTGGATTGCAAGGAGGGGGCGGAGGGGTCTCAGACTGAAACAGGGTTGGAAAAAGGAGGACCCGGATGGGAAAGAAAGGGGCCCAGCCCAGGCCCCAGCAAATGTGCCCTCTGGCCCGGGGAGCATGTCACTCTGGCCTGGGGAGCTGAGGGCGGTGGGTGTGGAAGCTTCCTGAGCAGGAAGGACGCCTGCCCCGGGCACCTCATGCTGCCACCAGGGCCCACGAGGACTCCCTCAAGCGGGGAGAGCAAGGCCGGTCTGACCATCGAGCCCTGGGGTGAGAATCCACCTTGTCTGGGGAAGCCTAACCTCACCAGGCTTCGGACTTCCTGCTGCCGTAGTGTCATCCAGGCTGGGAGACCACCTGGGGCCACAGTGGCCAGGACCACGGAGAAGGCCAGGGGCAGAGTGTGCCGGGCTCTGGCCGCCATCTAACTAGAACAGAGCTACCGGAGCCTGTTTTATAAACGGGGCTTCTATGTGAGCTTTGATTTGAGCAAGAGCCACAGCTTCACAATGTCTGAAACCGCTGCCTGTGGTGAATTAGTCTTTTCGTCACACGCCGTCTCTGGGCAGCTTCCCACCTGCACATGTGGGGACACTCAGCTCAGGCCAGCACCGAAGGAATGGCCCAGGGGACCAAGGCCTTCGTTCTGCTGTTCCAGGCATAGGAGAGGCCCTGGCTCTGCTCTACTCATTAGAACAAAGTGGCATGGGCAGTGGGCAGTGGGCAGTGGGCAGTGGGCAGTGGGCAGGCTTGCACAAAGGTATTCGGGAAAGGTCTGTGCCACTCATGTACGTGATGTGGGCTGGGTCAGCATCCCATGGGGGCTTAGGCATCCCAGGGACTCAGGGGTCAGAATGGGTGACACCCACAGAGTCTGCGGGGCACTGAGTGTATGGGAAATGGCCACCAGAGGGTCCCCAGATGGGATGGGGGCCTGCCCCAGCCCACGGTTCCCGGCTCTGGGGGCGGGGCACTCACAGGGCAGCGTCTCGGCACTGTTCTCCTGGATCATTATGCAGAGCTGTAGCACCAGTTGGGGGGCGCTCTCCAGGAAGGTCTCCAGGAGGCGCAACATGTTGACGTCTGCATATTCATACATCATAGCCCAGTAGAAGCGTCGCTGGTGTTCCTTCTGCCGTTGGCTCTGGATCCCCAGGTACATGGTGCGGATATACCTGCAGAGAGAGATGAACAGAACAGAGAGTGTGGGTGGGGGCAGGGTTCTGGAAGGGCCATGCTGCTCCCCAAAACCAGAGCCAGCTATACTGGTGTCTCTCCTTTGCTCTGAGGTTTTTCCGGACACTTGACCCAGCTCTAGGGGTCTTCTGAGCCCATGGACACGGACACGGACATGGTGCTAAGGCTTTTAGGTGGCATTTGTGGCGCTCCTACTCAGTACCATGGCAGGGCACAGGCCACAGGCAGGTGTAATCCCCACACAGCACAGATAGGGAACAGCCAGGGACCCAAAAGCGGCGGGTGGAGCAACTTGGAGCCGGCCCCAGGCCATTGGACAGCAAAGCTCGTGTGCCCTCCACACTAGGGAGACGCTGAGGCTGTGTTCGGGTGTGGCCAGGGCACAGGCAGACAAACACATTGACCCCTCCATTGGAGAGGACACGGGACAAAGGATGCAGGTTCAAACCCCAACTTGGTTGTTTGCTAATGGGACCTTGGACTATCACTCCAACTCTGTGTCTTGCTGCTCTTCTTTAATATGAGGAAAGAGTCAAACTTGGGGGTGGTTAAGGAGATAAGGATGGGGGGGTGCACTTCCTGGGTCCAGTAAGAACACTCCCTGCCTCACTTTTACCCGAACCTTCAGGAGCTGTCTCCGAGCCACAGTCACTGGGGGTGGGGGTGGGGTGGGGTCCAATGTACTAAGTCGGCCAGTGGTCTCTGAGGCCACGCCAGGAAAAAGCAAGTTCAGAAAGCATGGTTTTGTGGCCCAATCAGGATCAAGATCATGAACCACAAACCAGGGCCCACAGCCAATCAGATGGAGCCACATATACATCCCTGACCATCCAGGGAATGTAATGCTTGGGCCTCCTATAGGTGAAGACGCACGGCCACACATTTGTAAAATAATTTAAAACTGCGAGGTGACTCTCCCCTCTACCTCCACATGGCGGGCCTCCCTCTAGAGCGCTAATCAGGCAGTGCCCGGGGTCCCCCAGGATGCATTTCAGAACACAAAGCAACCCTCTGAACTGCCTGCCGCCTGTGGCCTACAAGCAGCACGCAGGCAAGGCGCGCCCACCCCACACCCGACGGGCGGTCTGTCTCTCTGGATTCCTAGGAGCCTTCAGGTGCAGCGTCTCTGAAGGCGCACCCAGGGGAGCTGGGGCAGACACCTGTTTCCCTACAGACACACTCCCAGGAGTGAGTGGAGAAACAGTTCTTCAGGAAACCAAAGGCAGGGAGGCAGGAGGTGCAAGCACCAGGGAGGATGACTACAGTGGGCACCCGGGGAGGGGCTGTCATTTAGCACATAGGGAAACTGAGGCTGGAGAGTGAAATGAAGCGCCAGATTCTGGTTCTGTTCCAAGTTCTGTCACTTACTAGCGATGGCACTTTGCATGAGCCATGGCTCTCTCTCAACCTCAGTTGCTAAGTTCCCAAAATCAAGGGAGCAGAGAAGAGGCTCAGAAAGGGGCAGGGAGGTTACTGTGCCTGCCCAGGGTGAGAGAGAGAGAGAAAGAGGGAGAGAGAGAGAGAGAGAGAGAGAGAGAGAGAGAGAGAGAGAGAGAGAGAGAAAGGGGGGGTAGAGATACAGAGAGAGGCAGAGGCAAAAAGAGAGACAAAAAGGGTTATAGAAAGAGACAGAGATGTGGGGAAGAATGAGAAAGTGGGGAAGGAGAAGAAAGTAGTGCCAAAATGTGGGGGCCTGAAGGAGAGACGATGGCAACGATAAACCTGAGCAGGGCGAGCACGTGATATGGAGACAGGTCACAAGGAGCTGGGGAGGTCAGACTGAATCAAGGGTGGAGGGAAGGGTCAGATTGAGCAGATCTGAGGGTGTCTTGGGAAGGCAGAGTGGTGACGGGGAAAAAGGGGGTACTGGCTGAGGGGCTGAGGCAGAGCTGTGAGTCCAGAAGTTGTTCACCAGCACCCAAACAGCCATGTGCCTGCGGAGGCTTGGTGCCCGTGGTCTCACAGGTCAGATGTGATTTCCGTGATCCAACACTCAGCTCCACCTACAAGGGCACCTGCAGCACACAATGTCATAGGCCACAGACTCCCACAGGGGCCAGACCACAGATCTGTGCTCTGTCAGGGGTACTCTCAGTCCACAGACTCTTCCTCTCCTGGCCTCCAAAAGTGGACCATGGTGGAGAAATGATGATGTGGCAGCCAAGCCTAAGCATGCAGATCCTAGGTCAAGTAACAGCAACATTCAGATTCACCGAGGTTGGGCAAATGTAGCACCTGACCAGTTACTCCAGCCCCCATTTTCCCCAAGTTACCAGACCCGCCGCTCATCTTGGCCAGGGCAATGGACAGCAATGAGCCCAGAACATACTGATTCCATGATAATGCCTATCAGAGAAACAAACTCAAATTTCCTCTGTGCGAGCATCCAGGGGAATGTATGCAAATAAATAAGGGTATGAGCAGGCAAAGCCAGAGCTTCTTGTCCCAGTGCTGATGAGCAAAGAGATGCTGGGAGCCCAGATTGCACCAGTCTGAAACCTAATTTGGAAATCGTACTTACACAGCCTCCCACCCTGGAGTCCAGTCTAGGATTTCCTGATCAAGTGCCTTCTACTTATTCTGCCCCTTCTGGCTCCTGAAAACTCATCTTCTCTTAAGTCTTTGCGTCCCCGGTAGACAACTGAGAGGTATGTGTAAAATTCAGAGTGGGTCTAAGTGACCTCTGGGGATCAGCCCCTGTGCAAAGACAGTGCAGGCCTATGGCCACAAGGTGGCGCCGGAGCCTAAGCCACGCAGGAAGAGTGCTCCAGGCGGTGATCTCATCCCCAGCAAAGCTCAGCACCCTCCTTTGCGGCAGCATGGGGCAGCATGGGGTGCAAGGGGTGGCGGGCTCAGATGTGCTGAGTTCCTACAGGAAGGCGTGGCATCAGCAGGAGACACAAGATAGGCTGCTGCTCCTCCTAACCCTCAATTTGGGAGGTTCCAGCAAGCTCAGCTTCCCCAGGGAGGTAGTCCGGGAGGAAAGACGCCCAACTCTCCTCCTCCTGGATTTGTCACTGCCTGTCACACACACTGTCTCTCTCCTAGGACATCGCATCATGAAATGCATGGGTCTCAAAGCAGGCAGGGAGGCAGGCAGCGGGTCATCGGCGAGCAAGGACTCAGGAAGACTGGTCTCCGGTCTGCACGACCTTGGGCTGGTCACTCCCGGGGCTGGGCCTGTACTGTTCCCCCACCTCAGGGGCCGGCTGGAGGACCTCTGAGCTTTGCCAGCATTTATAACCTCCGCCTTCTGTAAGCGAGTGGCTCTGCAGGCCCAAAATACAGCCTGGCGTGTTTACAGGCCATAACACCTGGTGTTTGCCTGGCCCTCCCATGTGGCAGGCATGCTCTGGGCCTTCTGTAGTTAACTCATTTAATCCTGGCAATAACCTGAGGGGGTGGACGCACCATTACCCTCATTTGACAGAGGGCACCTGAAGCACTGGGGTGGAGAACTGCAGAACCGTTTACCCAGCTAAGTCGGTGGCTAAGTGGGGCTTCCAGTCCAGAGTCTGGCTTTGGGGCCCTGGGCTCTTAACTCCCTCCACATGCCTCTCAGAGGCAGACCGCTGGTCTCTGGATTTGGTACAGTGATAAAGCACAATTCACCCAGAATACCTGGGTTCTCTTCCAGTTCAGTCACTGGCTGTGTTACCCTGGGGAACATCACCCAACCTCTCTTAGCACCCCCTACACCTCCACCTTTCCTCATCTATCAATTGCCTGGACAATTATAGGCCCCCAGGACATGCCAAAGGGATAAATATATGTAATCCTGGCCCCTCCGGAGGGACAGGGGGCCTCAAATGGCATGCCTGTGAGAGTGTGTGGGAGACCGGAAGCCACAGGTGACAGCTATTTCAGCTGTTTCTCCCCACTCCCCCACCTCCCAGTGCTTTCCACCTGTCTTTCCTTCAGCCCTCTCTGCTTACTCTCCTCCCACTTCCATCTCCTCCCCTTGCTTCATGAACCATGGAGCTGTTCCTATACCTGCCTCCAGAAATCTCTAGTTCTTGGAGCAGACTTTTGCTTTTGTATCACCACTTAGAAGGAGACACATTCATCATCTCCTTTTCCACACTGAGGCTCAGAGAGGCTGAGTGATTCCCCCGAAGTCACACAGCCTATCATAGTTCAGGCAAATCAGAGAAGGTCTTTGCTAAACTAAGTTGCCCCTCTGGGAATTAGCTACAGCTGTGCCTGACACTGGGCTGGGGTGGGAAATGAGTGATTTCTGCAAGGGCAGGAGGCTGAATAGGTTCCTACTGTCCCCTGCTGCTTCTTACAAAGTTCTCAGAAATGGCATTTTGAACCTCTGATTGCAGAGAAATACCCACCCTCAAGGCCCCAGACAGGGTTCATTCCAGACTGTTGGGACTGAAGCTTAGAGAATCCTTTAGGAAAAGTAGTAACAGCTACCAAACATGTAAAGTAGAAATAGCACTAATCCTATACAATTTTTTCCAGAAAAATACCAAGGAAAGAATACTTGCCAGTTCATTTTACGAGGCCAGCATTAGTCTGATATCACAGCCAGACAAATGCCACGTAAGAAAATAAAACGACAGACAATAGCCCTCATAAATATAGGTGTAAAAATCTTCAACTAAAAAGGTTAACAAATCCAATCCAATGATATACAGAAGGAATGACTCAGCATAGCCAATTAGGGTTTCTGTTGGGAATGGAAGGTGGGTTTGATGTTCAATGTAATCAATGATGTTAATAAGAAAAATCACATTAATTGGTACAGAAAGTATGCATTTGACAGAATTCAGCATCCATTCATGATTTTTAAAACCTCTCAGAAAACTAGGAATAGAACTTTCTTAACCTGATATATAGGAAGAGCATCTATAAAAACCCACAGTTAATATCATAATTAATAATAAAAAACTGAAATCTTTTCTTTTAAGATCAGGAACAAGGCAATGATGTCTACTCTCACCACTCTTATTCAACATCATACTAGAAGTCCCAGCCAGTGCAATAAGCCAAGAAAAAGGAAGTATGTACAAATTGCAAAGAAAGAAGTAAATGTCCCTTTGTAAATGACACAATCATCTAAATAGAAAATCCCAAGAAATATACAAAAAAAACCCAAAAACTAAAAAAGCTCATAGAACCCATTAGTAAGTTCAGCAAAGTCTCATGATACCAGGTCTGCATGTAAAAATTAAATGTATTTCTATAGACTACTGGTGACCAATTGAAAATCTTAAAATAAAATAATAAAAATAAACTAAAATTTTAAAATAAAAAATTAAAAAATATAACATTTAAATTAGCTAAAAAAAAAAAATAAAGTGCCCAGAAATAAAGCTAATAAAATGTGCAGGACTTATACTTTAAAGGTACAAAATACTAATAAGAGAAATCAAAGAAAATTTAAGTGATAGATATGCCATATTCATGGATGGAAAGAATCCATATAATGACAATATAATGACAATTTCCCCCACATTGATCTATGGACTTAACAATTTCAATAAAGACTCCAGCAGATTTATTTTTTGCAGATATGGACAAGAATGTTCTAAAATTTATATGAAAGACTAAGGAATTAGAACAGCCAAAACGATTTTGAAAAAAATAAATAAATGTAAAGGACTCACACTATCTGATTTTAGAACATACTATAAAGCTATAGTAATTAAGAAGGTGTGGTTTTGGCAAAGACAGAGAAGCATAGATCAGTGGAGAAGAATACAGAGTCTAGAAATAGGCCCACACATATATGGTCAACTGACTTTTGACAAAATGCAAAGATAATTCAATGGGAAAAATATGTGATTTCAACAAATGATGTAGGAACAATTAGTCATTCATAAGCAACAACTAACTTACAATGTATCATAAACTAAAATGTAAAGCTATGAAACTTGTAAGAGAAAACATAGGAGGAAATGTTTATGACCCTGCATTAGGCTAAGAGTTCTGAAATAGGACAGCAAAAGCATGCTCCATACAAGAAAAAAAGTGACGAATTGGCATCCATCAACATTAAAAATTTTTGCTCTGTAAGTAACATTGTTAAGAGAATGGAAAAAAAAAAAAAGCTATGGACTGGGAGAAAATATTTGCAAATCACATCTTTGACGAAGACCTTGTGCCCAGAATATATACTGAACTCTCAAAATGGCCAACTCAGCAAGAAGGCAGGCAGGAGGAGCCTGAGCAAAGAAATGATAAGACTTCTCACCTCACCACCCCTTCCTGCTCCTTCTCCTCTGGCCAGAGTCCTCTTGGGCCTGACCCCGAGGACCTATTCCTGATGACACCCCAGGGTGTGGGGCTGCCCTGAGCCTGGAAGAATGGGTAGCAGCTACAGGATTTAAGGCTCAGCTGCCCCATAGCCCTATCCCAGAGCCAAACCAACTACTGAGGGGGCGCTGCCAGGGTGAGGGCTGGGGATCTCACCATCTACTCCGGTAGCCACATGAGCAGAGTGGTCTTCTTCCGGAACCCAATGCTTCTACCCCCTGCCCCCCCAGGAGTGATGGTGGCCTCAGAGGGCCCTGAGACCCCAGTCTGGCCTTGGTTCTTCAAACTCCCCCTGGGAGGAAGGGAGGAGCCTGAGAGAGGAGCGGGAGGCCAGCAGGCCTGGCCCTGCCGAGCACTCACCCTGGATTCCAGCTCTAAGTTATTCAACACCCAGGCTTCCTTTCCCTGCTGTGTCCAGGCCTCCTGGGCTGTGCCAGCATGGGGCACTGTGGTAAGGCTGTTTCTCCAGAGCCCACATGCCAGTCAGGGAGGGGACACAAGCCCAGAAGGCCGCTAGAAATCTGCTGGGCGTGTGCTGGGTGGAAGCCATGCAGACCCTGTTTTCACCTGTATCCCATTGTGCAGAGCAAAGCAGGCCGGGGAGGCGGCCGGAAGCGGGTTCGCTCAGGACCCCTGGCATCCCCTCCTTGTGGGCATCTGCAGATGCTGCCCTGGCGGGGCTAGGACCACATGCACAGCCCCTGCTCCCCATGGGGCTGGGGGCTGGTCAGCAGTGCTCAGGCACCCCGGGCTGGCTAGGCTGTGATCCCGGAGTCTGGCACCTCCGCCAGGGCAGGCAGGCCTGTGGACTGCACAGCTGGGCTGCTCTCTGACCCCCCCAGCTCTTTAGAAAAAGACCAGGAGAGCTGACCTCAAAGGCAAGACATATATTTCCTCTGAAACCAACAACAGTTATTCTCCTGAAGGCCTCTTTGCTGCAAAAAAAAAAAAAAAAAAAAAAAAAAAAAGCCTTTATATTCTTGTTGCTTTAAATACAACTTGCTGTGCCCGGCTGGCATGGCTCAGTGGTTAAGCATCGACCTATGAACCAGGAGGTCACAGTTTGATTCCTAGTCAGGGCACATGCCCGGGTTGCAGGCTGATCCCCAGTGGGGGGCATGTAGGAGGCAGCCAATCAATGATTCTCTTGTTGATGTTTCTATCTCTCCCTCTCCTTTCCTCTCTGAAATCAAGAAAAATATTTTTAAAAAATAAAAAATAAATAAATATAAGTAGCCGTGCTGGGGCTACCTCGAGGCATCTGTACCCTTATCCTGGCATCTGTACCCTTATCCTGGCATCTGTACCCTTATCCTGGTGGGCCTGGCACATCCGCTCTCGCTCTCACACACACACATACACACAATCACACACATACCACCCACAGGTACACACAAACACCCCTCATGACACACGTGCACACTATATATCCCTGGTGTGTACATGCTAACTACACATGAAGTTCATACACCTACATGGCAACACACTGTGTCCTCCACAGAGACCTACACATACAAACCACCATATGCATGTACCCGCTACACACGTCCTAGCACCACCTGCACAGACCTGGAGGCACATGATCACACCCTGGGTCATAGCCAGCCCTGGATCACTGGGGGTGGTCTCCTGCCTCCGCCTCTCTTCCTGGCCCCAGGGCTGCCTGCTCCTGGCCACTCACTGTCCCCACAGCAGACACAGGGCACAGAGGAAGAGCCAAACCCTCGTCAGGAGCTGGGCTCTTTTGGGTTGTGAGCCACCTCAGAGCGAGCAGGGTCCTGGGAATTACGGAACAGACTGGAAGTGATGAGGCACTGCCCCCAATACCAAGGGCAGAGCTGGGCTAGTTGCCACCAGAGCACCAAAAAAGCTCACTGATATCCAAACCTGGGAAGCCCCAGCCCACCCCTTCCGCCGCCCCTCCCTGTTCTTCCCTCCACCTGCACCCAGTTTGCTGGGAATCCACTGATCTGGTAGCATAAAGGTGTTGTGACCTTGTAAGATCTGCGTTCTTGTCTGGGCTCTCCTTCTAGAGGTGGAGGAGTTCCTCCGTGTCCTTTCCATTTCTGACCACAACTCAGGGCTGGAAAGGTCCAGGGCCACGTGGCCACGCAACGACTGTGGGAGAAAGTGGCTCAAAGGAGGGGTGGGAGGGGTTGAGGGCCTGGGCTGCATGGGCTGCTATGGGAATCTTGCCACTTTGTGGCTCATCACCTGCTGAGGATTGCTGAGCTGGGTCACCAGGGAGGGTGTTGGCCCTGAGCTCCGAGGCTGCTGGGACAAAAAGGCTGTGGTCCTACCTTCATGCCGTTGACTCTGTGCCAGGTAGGTACCCGTGGCTGTTCCCTGGGGTCTCAGAGCAGGGGTTAGCAGCAGGACAGAGCAAAATCCTTCCCGCTCTTCCAGCTCAGGTGCCCGGCCCTGACTTAGTGGCAAGCAGTGGGGACAACATAAGCAAAGACAGCCAGAGCAGCCCTGGCCAGGGGCTCAGTTGGATTGTCCCAATCCGCCAAGTTGCGGGTTCCATTCAGGTACAACAATCAACCAATGAATGCGTGAATAAGTGCAACAACAATCCATGCTTCTTCCTCTCTCTCTTTCCCTTTTTCTCTCTCAAATCAAAAATTAAAAAACAAAACAAAATACACAGCCAGAAAGGTCTGGAAATGTTGAACTATCAGATGTAGCCAGAGGGCAGGGAGCAGGTGTGAGAGAGGGAGATGAGGAGAGCAGAGACTGACTACCGAATGCAGAGAAGGTGGGGAGCTACCCAGGTTGCTAAACCTAGGTTAGCCCCGACTTCCTCGCGTGGAAAATGGGACCCCACCTGCAACCTGGCAGAGCCTGTCAGGCTGTTGTTCCCAGCATGGCAGGATAACACTGTCACTGGACAGGTTTTCTGTCCCTCTCTGGGCAGCTTCAGAAGAGAGGAGCAAATCGATGGGGGCTGTCAGACACTCACAGCTCACGAGTAACTGGCTGCACCTGCCAGTGGTCCTGCCAGTCCCGGCCATTCATCATAGGCACCCAGATGCTCACATAGCTGTGTCCACCTGTGTGTCCACACACACGTCCCACCCGAGGACTCGCTTAAAACCACCCGGAATACGAGGCCTGGGTGGCCGAGGGGCCCCAAGCCTGGCCCAGCAGAAACTGTGCACCAACACAGCCCTGGGTTCTTTCTGAGCGTGAGAATGACTCTAGAACCTTCCATTGCCTGGGTGGCCCTGGGAGCCCCTCTGATTCCCCTCTCCCCCACCCCCCCGCCCCGCGCACACGCACACACACACACACACACACTCCAGCTGAGATGTCTTCAGCGAGGAGGCAAGGTGGAGGGTCAGCTGCCAGCTCAGCCCCAGAGAGCAGCGCTTCAAATCGCGGCTATTTTTAGCTCTTCTCTCCAGTGTCCCTGACATCAGCTGAGCAGTGGTGGCGGCTTGGGCACACATCTGAGGGAGCAGGCATGAAATGGCATTTCCCTGTAGGGGCCCAGGGGAAGTGGGGAGTTGGGGGGGAGCACCACACAGCTTCGGGGAAGGGAGGTGGCAGCAGTGGGTGCCACCAAGGCATCTTCCTGGATGTAGGGTCGAGGTGGCAGGGTGGCTAGGGCATCCTCAACCTTCCAGAGCTCAGGAGAGCATACAGAGGGTAGAAGCCACACCACCTGCCCCTGATCTGAGATTCCAGAAGGGACTTGATTAAAAAGATCCATGCACCTTGGCAAACCTACACTTGGGAGAAATACTTTTTCTGCCCCATTATAAGCTCCCAGAAGGACAGAGACCCAGTTTCCGGGCCGTGGTTTACCTTTGTATACCTGGTGCCTGGCACCCCGCCAGGTGGGCATTCAGTGTTTGTCTCATGAATGAAGGAACCACTTGGGCAGCTTGTTAACAAAATCCTTGAGCTTGAGAAAGTTCATTCCAAGCTCCAGGAAAAGCCTTCCTCTTCTCCCAGCTCAGGGTAAGCGCTCACTCTCCACTGGAACCCAGAGTAGCTCATGGGGCCCTTGCTCCCCACCTTTCATTCCTCCCTCCCTCTCTCCCTCCCCGTTCCTCAAGCCTCACTCTCGGCCCCGCCTAAGTCCCCAGACCAGAATGAGTGACTGCATGCAATTCCTCTTCCAGCCAGCAGAGCCTCTCCAGCCAGGCAAGCAGCCCATCCCCGGGCGCCTTGTGCTTTTTTACATGGAGTTGGGACCACACCCACAATGGGAAAGGCCACTTTGCTGTCCCCCAAATTAGAGTTGAATTCTGACAACAGCCCCTGACAGGGTGGTTCTGCCAGATTCCTGATAAACAGGTGTCCCCAAGCGATGTGGCCACAGCTTAGAGCACATTCCAGGTGATGCAAGGCCAAGGCTAGGGGAGATGGATCCATCTAAATGGTAGTGGCTGTTCCAAGTAACTCACAACTCTGGGAGGGGACCCACTGGCCCAAAGGAGAGCCACCTGCACTTTGCCAGGGGCTCGGAATCTTGGTACACGTGCAAACATGAGCCCACCCAGTGCAGTGGCTGCAAGGAGCCCTGGGCACTTGGCAGGAGGACACGCCTGGGCCTTTGTCACAAGCCTCGGGTCTAGGGTGAAGCTAGACCTCCAGCGTCCCCTACAGAGTGGATCTGTGGGGAATGAATTCATCTGAGGTGTTCAGGGAGGGCTTTTAGCTTACCTACACTGCCTCCTGGGGGAGAGGCACCCCAGTGTTTATTCTCCCTGTGGACTATCTTGTCCTTTCAGAACCCCCTAAGTGTGTCCCTTTTCGACTTTCACACATGCTCACTGCAGCAATCTAGCCCTTGCCCACTGTACTCATTCAGCGCCACGATTGAATTCCCACTGCGTGTCAGGCACTGCACTAGGCACGGGACACCCAGCCTTACTCCCCGCCACCTCCTTCTGAATCACCCTGCCTCTGTTCCCTGACTCCATTCGTCCTGATAGAAGATGAAGTCACTGGATCGATGCCCTGTGTGTGCAGTAGTTCATGTTTAGCATTTAGGCTCCAGAAACCACCTTCCAGCAACTTCCAGCAGGGAACATTGCCGATGGTGAGTGAGGAACGGTCTGAGGGATCCATGTGATGGGCCTGCCCTGACCTCAGAGCTGTTCTGCGGCCCCCAGGCCCTGGCTGTGTGACCTTGAGAATGTCCTCCCCGCTCTGTGTTCTCTGTAGCCAGGTGAGAAGATAAGACCCGGTGAGCTCTCAGGCCCCGGCACTACATTGACCTTGTGGGTCTGGTCTGCTACCCAGAGACCTTTCCAGATCAGCGGTCATCTTGTGGGGTTTGGGCTGTCTCTCCCAGAGTACCCTCCCCCGCATCCCCTCTTCAGGGGTGAGGCTCTGCTCTTCCAAGCCCTCTTCTGTAGGCAGGCCCCCGTCCCCAACCTGGGAAGCCAGACATGTCATGTGCGCTGTTTCCTGAGGCTACCCAGAGAAGTAGGCCAGAAATAGAAACAGAACGTGGCATTTAGTCGAGTTTGCATTGTCCCAGCCAGGAGGTCAGTGACGTGGCCACAGCGTGTAGAGCATTGCCAGGTGTGCAAGGCCAAGGCAGCTCATCAGTGCCCCGGGCAGCCCAGCCTCCCCGTAGGCCCCCAAAGTTAGACACAGGGAGGGCGGCAAAGGACAGGTCTGGGCTCCCCCTGCTCCCAGGCCAGGGTCCTGCTGTGTGAGCCCCACACTATGCTGCTCTCTCCCTGACAGCCTCCCCATTTGTTGTTGGGGACACAGCAGTGGACAGGAGGCATGCTGGACTGGGAGTCAGGAAACCTGGGCCCCAGGGCCACCTCCACAGTTGACCGCCTTTGAGGTCTGGGACTCCTTGCTCCTCTTGTCTGACCCCAGGCCCCAATCCATAAGTAAGGAACTGAAGGATAGTTTCTTACTTCCTCCCAAATGTCCAGATTAAGAGGGAAGCCATGCAGACTCTGTAACTGCCCGATGCCCTGTGGGGAGAAGGGTTCACCTTGGGGACCTGGGCTGGCAGTGAGGGGGTGAAGTGACCTTGGGCTCAGATCACCTGCCAGGTCCTGGCCAATCCCCTGGGTCAAGCCACATCACTGCATCGCAGGCCCACACCAGATGGGGAGGGGCGGGGTAAGAATACTACAGTGACTTTACAGTGGGCGTTACCTCTGATCCTGTGCACTCTTCCTCTAACTGTCACATTCACCAGCATTACTTTTCCTGATCACCTTGGACAGGGTGATCTTTTTTTTTAATATGCTTTTATTAATTTCAGAGAGAGGAAGGTAGAGATAGAGATAGAGATAGAGATAGAGATAGAGATAGAGATAGAGATAGAGAGAGAGAGAGAGAGAGATCAATGAGGAGAGAGAAACATAGATCGGCTGTCTCCTGCACACTCCACACTAGGAATTGAGCCTGCAACCCAGGTATGTGCCCTGACCCGGAATCGAACCATGACCTCCTGGTTCATGGGTTGATGCTGAACCACTGAGCCACCCCAGCCGGGTGGACACAGTGATCTTGATGAATCAGAGCAGAGAGCAGGGGCCATATGGCAGCACCAAGTGCCAGGCTGGAGGCCTGGAGCCAGCCCTGGGCCCAACCTCTTCCCCAGAGCTCTGACTTCTGCTCCCATAGCCAGGAGAGCACATCCCGTCATAGAACAGTCACCTGAAAGGGGGCAGCAAGGCCTGAGGCCAGCTGCTGGGCTCCTCCAGTAAAGGAGCTCATGTCTAGCAGGGAGACAGGCAAGTGCACCATCGACTGTGACACACCCTTCAGGCTCTAAATGGAATCATGGAGCACATCTGCTGTTTCCCCCACTTTGCAGATGAGGAAACTGAGGCAAATGGGCATTAAATAAGTTCATCCAGAAGCCAAGTTAAGGACCAGAGCTGTGGACTATGCTGTCCCCCAAAGCATAAGGGGCTCCTAGAGCACAAAGCTCCTTACCCGATGGGGTGGGCGAGGTAGGCTCCAGAGGGCCATGAAGTCTGAGCGTTATCTCTGACAGCCAAGAGTACAGTTCCACAGGCCATGGGCCCCTTGCCCACTCAAGCCTGCCTTGGCTCAGGGCACACGAGCCTAAACCCATGGCCCCTCTGACATGGCCCTCTCCTGGTTCTTTCTAATGGGAAATAACCCATGGCACTGAGACTGCAAGCTTCTGAGGCCAGGAGCTGGGTCGGTCTCACCTTTCCATCCTCTCTAGCCCGGAAATAAGTGAATTGGGATAAATGGATGCAGGGAGGGTAGGAGGGATAGAAGAGGGGTGGCTGGGGCTAGAGATCACAGCTGAGAGGGAGCAACAGCTTCTGAGCAGGGAGGCTGGGATTTATACTTCTTCCTGAAGGTGGTCATAACCTGGCCAGCAGGCCCAGGGGGCTCTTTGCTCTCAATTCCCAATCTCCATTAGGGCTATCGGGAGCCAGCCCAAGACCAGACTCATAGACACCTCATCTCCCAGGAGCTGCTGAGGCCAGGAGGCAGCAAGAGCTCTTCTAGGATCCTGTCAGAACAGAGAGCACCAACCTGCACCAATAGCCCTGAGATGGCCAGAGTCACATCCCATCCCCAGCCTCAGTCACTTCACCCATAAAATGGGAATAAGGATCTCTTGTGGATTCCCTTTCAGTTTCCTACAGGTGCAGGTGAAGAAGTGGTACATCCACACAACAGTCTTCGTCTAGGAACACATAACAGGAACAGCAAGGCTAGTCTCCTCCCTCAACAGAGAGGGCTTAATAATTCATCAATTCCTACCTCAGCACATTCTGCAGAATTTGAGAGGGCAAGAGCATACGATACAGTTGGCCAGCACCAGACCCTCCGCTAGCTGGCCAGACTATCCCCATTCCAAGGTCGCCCATGAGTAATTGTTGAACATTTTCTACAAGGCAGGCAGTTTGCTAGAAGTTTCTGACATGCCACCTTATTTAACCCTCCAGGCAGCCCCACCAGGCAGGTACTATTATTGTGCTGTCCTATACCTGAGAAACCTGACATGTAACAGCTCCGGCTTTGTTACTCTTTGTATTTATTTATTTTATTTTTAGAAAGAGAAAGGAAAGGGGGAGTGAGAAACATCAATTTGTTGTTCCACTTATTTATGCATTCATTGGTTGCCTCTTGTATGTGCCCTGACTGGGGATCAACCTGCAACCTTGACGTATCCAGAGGATGCTCTAACCAACTGAGCTAACTGGCCAGGGATAGCTTCGTTATTGTTTTTCAAGAGTCTCTCTCTCTCTCTCTCTCTCTCTCTCTCTCTCTCTCTCTCTCTCTCTCTTGATCTATGCCTGATACACTCTATGTGTGTTATGTGTATCAAGTCACTTAACATGATCTATGAGGTAGGTTCGATCATTTCACAGGTGAAGAAATTGAGGCACAAGGAAGTCAAGCAACTTGGCTAAGGTCACACACGTGGCAGGCAGCAGAGCTGGGAGTTGACCCTGAGCCATGTGGCTCTGTTTCCCAGACAGAGCAACCCATGTAGCTGACTCATTGCATTTCCCCACCTACTGTTTCCTTTGACTCTCTAGTGTAGATGGGCTGAATTGTGTCTCCTCCAAATTCATATGTTGAAGTCCGAACCCCTAGGACTGTGACTGTATTATTTGGTGATAGAATCTTTAAAGAGTTAAAATGAGCTCATGTGGGTGGGCTCTACTCCAATCTGATGGGAGTCCTTATAAGAAGAGATGAGGACACAGACTGTACACAGACTAAGAGATAATCATATGAGGATGCAGTAGGAGGTGGCTGTTATGGACTAAATTGTGCCCTCCCCAAATTCATATGCTGAAGCCCTAACCTCCACTATGACTATATCTGGAGGCAGGGCACTTAAGGATGTGATTTAAGGATGATGAGAGGGTGGGACCCTAACCCAATGGGATGGATATCCTTGTAAGAAGAGGATAAGAACAACACCACAGACCTCTTCCTCTGTGCACAGAGAGAGGTGGTTGTTCACAAGCCAGGAAGTGAGGCCTCAGCAGAAACCAACCCTGCCAGTACCTAGCCCTTGGACTTCCAGCCTCCTCTATAAGTGGGAGAGAATGCATTTCTGTTGTGTGACCCAAGGACACTCATGGAGAAAGAGGCCTCCGTTGATTAACAGTCGCTGCATGAGTGCCAGGCCTTGTGGCATTTGACAGAAGGAGGGGTGGGAGCAGATGTGGCCAGTAGCTCTGAACTCAGGGTTCAAGTTCTGATCCTCTTCCTGCTGTTAGACAGCCATTCCTTTGATTGAAGCCAAACGGGGTAACACATCCTGTCTCACTTTGGAAGAACTGCAGAAAGTAGGAATTGGGCTAGGCAGGAATCCAACTTTTTCCTTTACAGACAAAGGAAACTGAGGCCAAGAAAGACAAGGCTGGCAGTAATCTGTCCTCATGTTCCCTGGCCTCCGCCAGCCTGCGCCTTTGCTGCCATCTGCCATCTTCCCTCAGGGGTCTGCTTCTGGGCCAAGTGCCGCTGGTGGGAAGGTGCAGGAGAGAGAACTGGGGCCACCTTGCTATGATTTGCCTACGGCTGGCCCTAGAGAGTAAACCCCCTGTGCATCCTTCTCTGTGGCCTGAGGGCTGGAGCACCTCCCTCTTCCCAGTGGGCCCTTTACTTGGCTTCATTTCTCTTTACTTTCTGCCCAGCCCGAGACATGGCCGGGAGGATGGTGGGGGTGACGTTTAGCAGCTTGCCATGTTTCTAGCCCTGCCTTGGGGCCATCTTCTCTGCCCTGGGATGTCAGCTCCACCAAGGCCTGCCCCACACTCTGCAGAGTGGTTCCCAAGGAGGCAAAGAGCTGGGCCCAGGAGGGAGAAGCTGAAGGGCCACACCCAGACCTGAGAGCCCAGCTGACTGCCAGCAGGGTGAGCACTAAGGCATGGTGATGCGTGGCCTGGAGGTTCAAGCCCCTACGAGCCCCAGGGAATCAGAGAGACTCAGCAGGTGCCAAAGAAAGCGGAGAATTGAGCCAATAATCACAGCAAAAGGGGGGCTGCCTCTCTGCACCTCCCACCCTCGGGGCTAGTGGGGAGAGACACTGGACTAGATTTGGGATTAAACTGCCTTCAGCTTTTCAGGGACAGGTGTGGCCCCTCTCATACCTGCGTCCCCATTGGAAGAAAGGACTCCTCCACATCTTACAGGTCCTTCCACTCCCCAGGGCCACAGAGCTGGCATCTGCCTGGAAGGAGCGCCAAGAAGCTGGAGGTCCAGGGCACGCCCCCAATCCCACACACTGACCCCACTCACTCTCCTTGGCAGTCACAGGATCCGGTGCCTGGGGGATTAAGTGTTAATGTCTGGCCTCTCCCAGGAAACAGACAAGCATGACCCTGGGATACTGATGCACAGTCGGGAAGAAAAAATGCGAGAGGACTGCAGGACAGATGGAGCCTTCACCTGCCAAGAGCGACTGGTTCCCTGCTCTGGTGCCCAATCTCACTCCGTACAGAGTGTTCCCATCCCTCCCTGGCATGCCACTGGTGATCTTCACCCCGTGCCAGGCGGCCTCTCCTGCCTCCTCAGAACCAGCCAACGGGGGAATGGGGGAAACCTATGCAGATCAGAATTGGTTATTTTTGGTCCAGGAACTTGAACTAAATCAAATTAAGAGCCAACCAGTATACCTAATCTTAGAATGACTCCCAATATTACTATTCTTTTATAAACTGATCTTTTAACTATTAAAAAAAAACTCTAGCAAATTATAGTCAGATTTGTAATTAAACACTGACATTGTCCAAATCTATTAAACTGAAACTTTAGGAAACCCACAGTGATTGGAAAGTGTGTTGGTCTAGCTGGGTGCTGTGTGATCTTAGGTAAGTTGCTCACCCTCTCTGGGCCTCTGTTCCCCTCATTTGTGTCAGTCTAGCAGATCTAACAGCTCTTACTGCTATTTATCTACTCCCTGAATCTCAAAACAGTCTCCAAGTGAACTCCGCACAGCCCTTCCATGACGCTCAGTTTTCTGCCTGGATGATAACCAAGGCAAGTCATGTGGAAGAGGCGTGTTCTATATGTGCCATCTGTGAGGAGCTGGGGAACAGGGGACTGAACCCTGGGACGCGGGGAGCCTGCTGACTCTTTGGATCCGGCACTAATGTAATTATGTGATTAAGACGTTCATCTTGGTGTTCACTGCGCTTCATTTGGTTAAATCAGAAGTGACAACGAGCTGCCTGGTGGGTGATACTGTTCTCCCAGGAGGGCACAGGCAGAGCTCTTCTGGGCAGGGTCGTCCTGAGATCTGGGTACCCTCGGGCGCAGCGGGAGCTTAGGAGGCGTTCGTCACCTGGAAAGGCGTGTGCTTGTTTCTGTCAGGGGTTGAAGTCATAGGAGCTGCAGGGACAGAGGTCTGTGGCCGTGGCCTGTGCCAGCTTTCTCCTGTTCCAGAGGGAGAGGCAGGCTCTGATCACTGCCTGGGAGGGAGTGCCTGTGTATGCTTGTGGCTTCTCACCTTTGAAGAGAGTGACTCCCTCCCTCTTCTCTCCCCCCGGGAATGATGCGCTCAACTGAGGATGTGACACAGAGTCCAAGAGCCTCTGGAGGGAGGACCCAGGGAAGGTGCAGAGGAAAAGTCTCAGTCTGTTACCCAGGCCGAGTGCTGGGCAGCGCCCGAGAGCATCGCTGCTCTGGGGAGTGGGTCCTCCTTTAGTGCAAAAGCGCCATCTGCACTTGAACAGGGAAGCATTCAGCCCGGGAGCGCAGCCCCACCCGCCTAGAGACTGGCGGGTACCCCTCTGCAGGGCTCCCGCTGCCAAAAGTGGGGCAGTGAGCCCCCAGTTCCAACCACCTCTGCTGGGTCGCCCCACACTCCTGCCGCCTCTGTGGCTCCCGGAGATAATGACGGTTCACGGGCATTCCCTGCTCTCCGGAATGACCAAGGGTTTCTATGGTCCCTCTCCTTTCCCCGTTCTACAGAGAGTGTGGAAACCACAGAAATGAGAGAGGAACTGAGGCCCCTCTGCGGCCACATAGAAAGGGCCACACTTTCCCACTGTGGCCCCAGAAAGTGCGGGGAGACAGGAGCAAGGGGTAGGCATCACAGGGAGAGGAGCGGTGCTCAGTCTCAGCTTGGCTGCTGTAACAATATCATAGATTGGGCAGCATAAACACAGATGGTTACTGCTCATAGTTCTGGGGGCTGGGAAGTCCAAGGTCTAGGTTCCTAGGGAGGCCCTTCTCACTGTGCCTCACATGGCGGAGGGAGCTCCGGTCTCTTCCTCGTCTTGTAAGGACATGATCCCAGTGCGGGGCCCCCTGCTCATGTCCTCATTTAAACCTAATTACCCGCCATCGGCTCCATCTCCAAATGCCACCACATTAAGAACGGGGCCCTTAGCTCATATGTAGCACATGAATTTTGGGGACACACACACCTTTAGTTCATCACACCCAGAATCAGAAAAGGCAGAAGAATCAACCATACATGGAGCTGGACAGCCCTGTGGACCTTTCCTCTGTGTTTCTAGGCAGGGATCCTCTGGGGGAATCTGAGATGGGTGGGAGGTGATTCTGTGTCCCTTCCAAACAGGAGCTTTTGCCACGAGGAAAGGATGAGAGTGAGGCTCTGAGGAGCATAGGGTGGGGTTTTAAGGTGGCACTCACTCTCAGATGCAACTCTGTGTTTGCACCACCCTGAAAGTGAGGACCTCCTTAACACTGGTGCCCTGGCACTTTGCCTGCCTCACGGTAGCCCAGACCCTTCTTCAATCTGCCCCTGGTCGAGAATGCCTCCTGATCGAGAATGCATAGAAGTCTTCTCCTAGACAGGTATAGCTGGTGGGTTCAGCCGCAATCTCCTCCAGGTTGTCAAGGGAACCCTCAAGCCCATTCACCTAAGAACAGGAGGGGGGACCACAGACAACCTGAGACCTGGGGCCCATGGGGGGGGGGGGGCATGGGAAAGATGCCTGCGGCCCCCTAAGGTAGGAGAGAAGCTGACTGGAGTGAGAGCTGAGGCCCTTCCTTGGATCAGGAAAGATCCCACGTCTCTACCATCTCTACCGAGAGGAAGAAAATGAAAACGCATCAAATTTCACTGTGGGTCAGGCAGTCTGCCAATTCCACACAGTTATCTTATTTGATCCCGACGTAGCCCCGCAAGGGAGGGCTGTTCTCAATTTACAGATAAGGAAACGGAGGCTCAGAGATATAACAGGATCTGCCCAAGGTCACAGAGACCCGGAAGCTTAGTCTGACACCAAAGTCAACCTCCTCAAGGTCCCAAGGCCTGCCTTTTCATTCCTTCTCTCACGTCCTCATCTCTTCATCCATTCACTCCTTCCATAAAGGTGATCTAAGGGCCTGTCACGTGGCAGGCATCGTGCTAGGAGCTTGGGGTGCAGCTGGCATTCTGGTGGTGGGCAAGAAAGTAACACACAAGCAAACACTACGTGCCATCAAGAAAAGACTAGGGTTATGCGACAGGGTGTGGCCAGGGGTGTGGCCAGATTGGACTGACCAGTCAGGGAGGCCTCTCTGAGGAAGGAGCAGCTGTCCTGAGAACTGAATGACAGCCATGGCCGATGTGGCTTGCTGGTTAGAGCGTGGGCCAAAGGGTCACGGGTTCAATTCCCACCAAAGTCACGTCCCCAGGTGCTCTGACAGGTAGAGGACTTGATTGGAGGTGTGACCAGGGAGGATTTTCTCTAGAGGGTGCAAACGGATTTTTGTTTATTTTCTTACATTTGCGTCTTTGGAACTAGCTTGGAAGGGGGATTTGGCTCAACATCTCTTATCTCCTCTGCCCCATGTGCAGGCTGACATTCTGGTTGGTCTGTTTGTGCAGTTAGACAGCATCTCAGTTTTGGCTCTTGTCTGAATGTCCAAATAGTGACTCTCCTTTGAGCCTGAGCATCCTCACTGGTCCCCCTGCAGCAACCCTGGGCCCCAACGTCAGTCGACTGAATACCCAATACTGCTGTTGCTGCTTCTCTATTCAACCCCCCCAATGGCCACCGGCTCATTCAGAGTCCCAGACCAGCCAGTCTTGACAAAGCTCTCACTCCTATCTACTTTTTCCTGGATCTTCGCTACCCGGCCCCCTGGCTTGCTGCCCCAGCCACACAGGAACTGAAACAGACTTGCTCCTGCCTCAGGGCCTTTGCATAGCAGTCGATCTACCAGCAACGCTCTTTCCCTAGAGAAGCGCATGGCTGTATTAGCGAGGCCTTTCCTGACTACTCTGTAGGAAAGAGGAATCTTCCCCTGGGACGCTCCTCCTCCCCGTTCTGCTTTATTTTTCTCCAAGCCATTTTTACCATCTCTACCATCCTACACTGTTCAATTGGATCCCTGTTTATTGCTTCACTGGAATGATCATGTCACAAGGGCAGGGATTGCTGCTCAGTGTGAATCTCCAGCCCCTAACACAGTGCCTGGTGCCAAGCAGGCCCTTAATAAGCACTGAGTTAATGCATGATGTGAGCTGAGCATGAACTTTGGGGTCAAATCCCAGCTCACAGCCATGTGCCCTTGGGTAAGTGACAGAACCTCTCTGAAGCCATCATTTTCATGTCTCTCAGGCGGGTGACATGACCCCCTCTTCAGTGGGTGGTGAGTAACGTGTGAGCCACAGAGCAGCACAGGGAGAAGATTCAATAAATACCAGCATTTAGCCATCTCCTGCTACAGCCCAACCCACATTTCAGTGGCTGCAGAACTGGGGGTGATACAAGAGCCCAATGGGCCCAGAGGGTCCCCCAGGTGGGGTATTGCCAGCCACCCAGAATCCACAGACTGGAAGGTGCCTGCATCAGCCCAGGGGACCACATGGGGTCTGTGACCTCTTTGAACCTTCTCCTGGAGGCCTTGGGCTGCACTGACTCACTCCCTCATCTACCTCCTCAGGGCCGGAATTACTGACAACCTCCATGGGTCCCAGGGACACTTTGCACGGGGAGGTGGCTGTGGGACGAATGAATGGTGGCTTCTACAAACCCTATACTCTCCTGCAGGTTCCAGAAGGCCTGCCTCCGTTCTGCACCAAAGCACATTGACTCGCTCAGGGCCTGTCCTACTGACACTGCACCTCACTCAGGTCTGGAGCTCAGACCTGGAGGCTCAAAACCATGGAGAGAGAAAGGTGCCCAGTCTCAGGACCCCAGATTCTCCACATTCATGGATGAAAACAATTGTGACACGCCCCACTCCCCAGAGGGGACTCAGTTCACCTGGAGCCTGTGGGGACACAGACCTTGGTCATTACAATTGGGGTGATGATACCTCGACCTTCACAAGGCCTTTGGGCAACATTCTCTTGGTCCTAAAAATAAGAGGAAAACCTAGTAATTGTCCTTAGAAGTCTCCCAGCAATCCACACCTGCCTTTCACTGGGGCCTTCCCCACCAGAGGCTGCCTGCCCATCCTGGAGCCCACCATGCCCTCCATTTCTCTAGCAGCCACAATGTGGGACCGATCATGCTACCAGACATGCTTCCTGACGCCAACGGGATGAGCCCGGGGCCAACGTCTACAACATCCTCTAAAGCCCTGTTCCCTGCCCATGGCCCAGGCCCATGGGACTGCACCCTGACTCAGTTTCCCTGACCAGCACTCCAGAGCCCTGTGTATACAGTGTATACACCTTGCATATATTGTTCCAGGTCTCTTCTTGCTCCAGATCACCTCCCCTTACCTCTTCCTTAAAGGTGCCGGCCAAGGGCCACCAACTGGTTTGGACACCCCAGCAAGCCTGCTCGTGGGGCTCTCAGTTGTCTTAGGGTACCACACTGCCAAGGCCCTAGACCAGAGGTCCTCATACTTTTTAAACAGGGGCCCAGTTCACTGTCCCTCAGACCGTTGGAGGGCTGGACTATAGTTAACAACAACAAAAAAAACTATGAACAAATCCCTAGCACACTGCACATATCTTATTTTAAGCAGGACAGGCAGCGGTGGCAAAAACACCCGGCATGTGGCCCGCGGGCCATAGTTTGAGGATGCCTGCTCTAGACCCACATGCTAGCAAGCTCTGGCCTCATAGATGGCAGGTCCCCGGGTCCTGTGGACACATGTCCACCCTAAGTCCTTCCTTCCCAGTTCTGAGAAACCCACAGTGGCTACACTGAGTTCTGATGCAGGCACCAACCAGTGGGCATGGTTCAGGGTTAGCAGATGCCCTTGTTCTGTAGGGGAAACAGAGTTACAGTGAAAGGCCAGGCGCCCCACCCCCCCAGACACAATCCTCCTAGGGCTCTGAGGGCCACAAACATTCCTAGTGAGGAGTTACCTGGAGGCAGCTGCCTGTCTGGCCAGCCGTGGACTACTGGCACCTTGCACAATGCAGGGAGGAGGAAAGCAAGGATATGGCGACATTTCCGGCTTTCCAGTTATTTTACACGATAATCACAGGCATTCAGGAGCCCCGTGGGAGCCTTTCCAGATTACTCTCTTTCCAGAAGGGAAACCAAGACAGCAAACAGCTCCCTGGAGACTCAGGGGAGTGGAGGCCCGGTGCCTGGAAGCACCATCTCTCCCTCTCCAGCAGCTGCAGGGTGTTGCCGGGGCAACAGATGGCTGTCTGACAGGATGTGGCAATTTAACTCTTACTCCACACAAAACACGAAAGTGAGAATGATTTAACAGATGTTCTTGCTTCCGACAGTTCACGCGACAGAGACAAGCTTGTGTTGCATCTGGTCTGGGCCTAGTAAGGCATTTCTGACTCCCACGTGGAACTGTCTCATGCCCACTCAGCAGGTGTGGGCCGCCCGGTTCCCTGGAAACCACTCTCCCTAATACTAGGATTCCTCAAAGGCACCAAGCTCACCTTCAGGCCAGGACAAGGAGACTGAGCTGAGCTCCTTCTTAGTTGCCGCAATGCCAAAAGATCATTAGTGTGGCTCTCAAACTTCAGAGTGCATCAGATGAGGGGCCACGGTGGGTGGTACTGAAACACAGATTCCCGGGCCCCACCTTCAGAGTTTTGGATTCAGTGTGCTGGGCTGGGGCCCAAGAATTAGTATTTCTAACAAGTTCCCAGAGGATGCTGATCCTGCTGGCCCGGGGACCACCTTTTGAAGCCGCGGTGTATATGGCCTTGCCACTCAAAGCTGGGTCCTGTCCTAGTGGTTCAGTACCACCAAGACACTTGTTAAGGAATGCAAGTTCTCGGGCCCTGCTCTCAGAACTCTGCAACAGAATCTATGTCCTATTCTGGGGCCCAGGGTTCTGGGTGTCAGCAGTCCTTCCAGGTGACGTTTTGAGAAGCACCAGGCTGGGACAGCAGTTCTTAAACCTTCGCTGTGCATCAGAATCACCAGGGAACACCTCGAGGGCCCGGGCTGCACTCCAGACTCTGGAGGTGGGGAGCAGGCCACCATCATGTGTAAAGCGCTCCAGGTTGATTACAATGCACAGTCCAGCCTGAGAACCACCGGCTGGAGCCCAGCTGCACAAGGGTGTTCTCGGGACCCAGGGCATCGGCTTCCCCTGAGAGCTGGTTAGAAATGCAGACTCTCAGGCCCTAGCCTGGCTGCACCTGACTCTAGCCTTCGGCGAGATCCCCAAGTGATTGGTATGCACAGTCAAGTTCAAGTTCCATTGATCTAGAGGACTCTACTGCCCACACCTCCTGATAGTATGAGCTCTGAACAAAGTATTCGTCTTCTCTGAGCCTCAGTTTAGTCATCTGTAGACTAGGTATACTGCATAAACCAGGTAGCCATGCATCCCTCACATGGTTGTAAGGTCAGTCAGACTCCACTCGAGGTGCTTCATTGCAGAGGCTTGATTCGTCTCCAAGGGGAAACTCCCAGATTCCAAGAGGACACCAGGTGCCACCCCTAAGCCCTTCCAAACCACCTGGATCCCCTTTGATCTAAGGCTGTTGGTCTGAGGGTTTTAGAAAGATCTTTGGGAGGTTAGAGCAGTGGGTCACAAACTACAGCGTAGCCAAATCACACACGCGAGGACCTGACAAAGCCCTGATGCTCAGAAACGGCCTCTAGCCCTGGCTGGTTGCTCAGTGGTTAGAGTGTAGGCCCACAGACCAAAGGGTCACAGGTTCAATTCCTGGTTAAGGGCATGTATCTTGGTTGCAGGTAGTGGGGCAAATACAGGAGGCAACCAATTGATGTGTCTCTTTCACATCAAAGTTTCTCTCCCTCTCTCTCTCTCTCTCTCTCTCTCTCTCTCTCTCTCTCTCTCTCTGGTCAGGAGCTGGAAAGGCTGGGGCTGCCCATGGAGGCCATGCAGGAGGAAGCTCCCGAGACCAAATCGGAGATGCCAAGACCAGAAAGACAACCCTGAGGCTGGGGACGGGGCTGTGGCTGCAGGAAGTGGAAGGTGCAGAAGAGGTGGGAGAGGCAGGTCCAAAGTAGCAGCAAGGAGGAAGGGCAGGGCTGGCTTGGCTCAAGTGGAAAATAGGGATTTCGGCTCTCATTCCTTCTCTAAGAGGTTTGTGTGCTCCTGTTGGCTAAGGCCTTGGCTGGACAAGTGCACTGAAGATCAGAGACCTGACCCTGAGGGCACTCCAGGGGGTGGGATCTCCCCATTAAGAGCACAGCCCCAGGGGTCAAGGGGAGGGAGATGGAGAGCAACCACGCTTCCTGCCTCCCTGAGCTCCACTCAAGGATCTGCGGCTTCTCAGAGGTCCGCCTATGGCAAGGGGGGGTCCTTCTGTGGCTCCTTCTTGTATCTAGGGTCTGTCTCCTTGGGATCCTAGTAGGAGGGAGGCAGTATATTTCATACCTTGCCACTGGGGTCCCTGGCTCTCCTCCTCCCTCCTGTCCACTGAAGGGAAAAGTCCATTCACAGGCTAGACATGACTCACCCATTTAAAATGAAGAACAGACAGCCTATCATTTGGATCATATGTAAATAAATAAATGAATAAAACAAAAATTACAAGTCTCTTTCAATGCCTGCGGTGTGAGAATCTTCCATCTGCCCTCAGATCCTTTCCCTGCGCTGTGCTCCAGGGCAATGACCTGTGTGGACCACACTTGCCCTCTTCTGGGTGGGTTTAGTCAGCAGGGAGCTGGAGCAGGAAGTCAGAGAGGAGGAGGGGGAGGCAACCTATGTGCCTGACTCAGCTTCCGTCAGTGGACCTCTCTGCAGAACTGGCTCTGGCCTGCCCACAGTGGTGCCATCTCCCCTGCCCACCTTATAAGCTGAGAATTTAATGTAACCCATCAGTAACTGTCATAGATGCCCAGTGTCTTAGCTGAACATTATGCAGCATAACAAAGCAACTATGGAGGAGAAAAGATACTACAAGACATGCCCACTGCCTGGGAAGCAAAGCATTCCCTTAAGTTTAGGGTCCCCTAGATTTAAGGTTCTCTAGGTGTAGTGCTCCAATCTGAGAAGGAGGAAGAGTATTACCTGAGCCTCAATGTACCAGACTTTCTCACATTCTTTCATTCAATCTTCCCAACCATCCTCTGAAACCTATTTTATTCCCACTTTATAGGTGAGAAAACTGAGGGCCAGGGAAGCATAACTCTACTGATATTTCTTGAGTGTCCACTTTTGCTTGATACCATGACTAGAGGCTTTCCAAATGGTATGTCTTTTTTTTTTTTTTTTCCAGAAATTATTCTCATTCTTTTTTTCTTTTCTTTTCTTTTTTTTAACAAGTAAACAATTGAAGTTCAGAGAGGCTAAGCCATTTGTATAAGGTCACATAGCAAGTGAACGATAAAGCCAGATTGAAAGGCATACCTTTCCAACTGCCCAGTGAAACTTCTTGTTATGTCCCAGTTGCTTCTGTGAGATGTTGGGGTGGGAGAGAGGAGGAGTAAACTCAAGAAGAGGTTCCTACTGTCAGCTGGTTGTGGCTCCGCAGATGTTAGCGGACTCTGATCTACAAGTCTTAAGAGAGTTCTGTACTATATGCTTCTACCGTTAAGAACTAAGCCAGGAATCAGAGTGAAACTCCTCTCCTTAAGAATGTGAGAAGAGCAAGGCCTGACTGGGGGACTTTTTAACTTACAGAAAGATGAGTGGACAGAGAGGAGAGAGCCTTGCCCACAATCACACAATGGAACTAATGCTGCTGGGTCCTTTCTGGAATGTCCTTTGAAAACAGTGCATGGGGATGGCAGTGTAGGCAAATGCCTATACTCACTGCCTCTCACAATCACATCAAAATTACAACTACAATACAGAACAACCATCATCCAGAACCGCCAGATAGCTTGCTGAATGGAAGTCCTACAAATAAAGAAGTAAGTAAGAAAGCACACTGAGACGGGTAGAATGTGCGGAACGGGCTTGTCTGACACCCACAGCTGGCCCTTTTAATTGAGAGGGAGATTGCCTCTGTAGAGGCTGCCCGGAAGAGCAAGGGGTCCCAGCCCCACACCAACACCCAGCCCTTGGTCCCAGAGCTGGGAAAAGAAGTCCCTATGAACAGTAAGAACTATGGGCTGTAGAAACCAATACAGATTGAGACTTAGTGACACTGAGGCTGCTAGAGACCCAGCTGCTCCTCTTAAAAGGCTGGTGCACAAACTGAACTTACAAGCTCCCACTTCCTCTGAGCTCCAGTGCTGGGCAAGGCTCTGGGGGACCCAGACACATATGAGGAGGGACTGGACTGTCTGGCATCTGGACAGGAATTTGGGGGTGGCTTTTTTCCAGGTGGAGGTGCTGGCAGTGGTCATTGTTCCCATGCTGGGACCTCCCTGGTGCAGGGCTGACTGACAGCCATTTCTGTTTGCTCTGCCCTGGTGATTCCCTGACTCCCCCCCCCCCGCCCCCCAATTTACAACTCCATTCAAGCTGTGTGCAGCACAGCTTGCATATAAATGGCCTGTCCTATCTCAGGCTAAAACCTATCAAACAAGCTGCAGCTGGATCAGAAAGTCCAAACATATCAATAAAAGGCCCAAAACCTGGCATCAGCATAAGCCTGTCTTGCTTCACAGCTGAGTCTCATCTGGGCACTTCCAAACCCAATACAAAGAGGAGGAATCTGCAGATCTCTCTGTATCTCCTGCTGGGTGGCCCCAAGCAGGGGCTGACTTTGCACCTCTCTGGACACCCAAGAGCTAGTGTACCCAGTAGTCAGTGTCAGATCATACCAGATTACAACTCTTCACATCCATTAGTGACTCACTCAAGGAGCAGACTCAGTGAACACCAAAGCCCCACTGAAGCAAGTCCTGCTCCATAAGGGTGTCTCCTACACAGCAGCTTTCCCACTGTAGTCGCAGCTGGTCCTCACAGCCAATTGACCTGGAGGTCAATTCCTCCCAATGACACCAACAACAATCAAGGCTCAATTACAGCATGGCTGTGCACACAGCCCACAAAGGGGTACACCTGGAGTGCCCACCTCAGGTGATTGGGGAGGCTGGGTCACTGAGCCCTTTAGAATATCTACTACACAAGGTTACTCTATCAACTCAAGGAGACTTAGCAGCTCTACCCAATAAATAGAAACAAACACAGGGAAGCAGCCAAAATGTGGAGACAAGGAAACATGTCACAAATGAAAAAAAATGGAAGAAAGCAAACTACTAAATATAGAGTTCAAAACCATGGTTATAAGGTTACTCAAGAATCTTCTAGAAACCTCCAAGGGACTTAGTGAGACTTTCAAGGATCTTAGTGAGAATGCAAAAAAAAAAAAAAAAAAAAAAAAAAAAAAAAAAAAAAAAAAAAAAAAAAAAAAAAAAAAAAAAAAAAAAAAAAAAAAAAAAAAAAAAAAAAAAAAAAAAAAAAAAAAAAAGAGGAAAAGGACCAGTCAGAAATTAAGCATACACTGACTGAAATAAAGAATAACATACAGGGAGTCAACAGTAGACTAGAGGATCCCAAGAATCAAATCAACGATTTGAAATATGAGGAAGCAACACCCAACCAGAAGAGCAAAAAGAAAAAAAGAATTAAAAAAAATATGAAGATAGTGTAAGGAGCCTCTGGGACAACTTCAAGCATATCAACATCCAAATTATGAGGGTGCCAGAGAAAGAGAGAGAGCAAGATATTGAAAACCTATTTGAAGAAATAATGACAGAAAACTTCCCCCACCTGATGAAAGAAATAGAGTTACAAGTTCAGGAAGCACAGAGAATCCCAAACAAGAGGAATCCAAAGAGGACCACACCAAGACACAACACAATTAAAATGCCAAGAGCAAATGACAAAGAGAGAATCTTAAAAGCAGCAAGAGAAAAGCTGTTAGTTACCTACAAGCGAGTGCCATTACGACTATCAGCTGATTTCTCAACAGAAACTTTGCAGGCCTGAAGGGAGTGGCAAGAAATATTCAAAGTGATGAATAGCAAGACCTATAATCAAGATTACTCTACCCAGCAAAGCTATCACTTAGAATTGAAGGTCAGGTAAAGAGTTTCACAGACAAGAAAAAACCTTTAAAAGAGTTCATCATCACCAAACCAGTATTATATGACATGCTGAAGGGTATTCTTTAAGAAGAGGAAGAAGAAGAAGAAAAAGATAAAGATAAAAAATATGAATAACAAAGTGGCAATAAATACATATCTATCAACAACTGAATCTAAAAATCAAATTAATAAAAAATCTGATGAACAGAATAAACTGGTGAATAGAATAGTATCAGGGGCATGGAAATGGAACAGACTGATGATTCTCAGAGGAAAAGGTGTATGTTGTGTGGGGGGGAGCGGGAAGAGATTAGACAAAGATCTTATATGCATTGTATGCAATACCTATGGACACCGACAATAGGGGGGTAAGAGCCTGGGGCAGGGCGGGAACTGGGAGGAGGGGATATATGGGGGTGGAAAGCAGGATATCTGTAATAATTTCAACAATAAAGATTAAAAAATAAAATAAACAGTATATGGCCATTGGTGGGGGTGGAGTCCATTAAATGGATGGTCCATGCAAAAAAACAAAACAAACAACAACAAAAAAAACACAGTGCATGGGCAGCAGATAAATAGGGCACCCTCTCAGGGCCAGCAGCAGATGTTCCCAGATGAGGCGAGCGTCCTTCTCCCCAATCCTAAACCTGAGCCACAGGTCCTGCCAGGCTCCAATCACTGGGCGGCTCAGCCACATTCTGGGCTGTCTCCTTTTGCAGGAAAAATTATTTTTTATTTCATCCCTACCCCCAGCTTTGGTGGGAGAGAGGGTGACAGGTGACTAGCTGGGTTACCACCTAGGGCACCTTAAAACTATATCACTTTTATCTTCATTCTTCTCCTGTCCCTCTTACTGAGGAATGTTACCCCACTGAGATTCTATTTCTTCTACAAGAGCTGGTTTCATAGAAAAAGTTTCCATCTGTGGCAAGTGGAAGAGGAAAGAGCGCAGAACTCAATGCCACACACTGGGATTCAGGGAAAAGAGGAGGATAATTATGGGCTGAATGTCTGAGTCTCCCCCTGCCCTCTGAAATTCATATGTTGAAGCCCTAACCCCAGTGAAATAGTAATGAGAGGTGGGATATTTGGGAGGTAATTAATTTGAAATGAGGGTGGGGCTCCCACAATGAGATTAGTGCCCTTACAAGAAGAGGAAGGTAGTTCAACCTCTCTCCACCCAGACACCCTGAGGAAAGGTCCTGCTAGGACTGTGAGAAGGCAGCCAGCTATAAGCAAGGAACATGGTCCTTACCAGGAAGTAAATCGACCAGCACCTTGATCTTGGACTTACAGCCTCCAGAACTGTGAGAAATAAATGCTGCTGTTTAAGCCATCGAGTCTGTGGTGTTTTGTTATAGCAACTAAACTGACTAAGATAGATGAGGACTTATTGTTTAATGCATACAGCATTTCATTGAGGGGCATGAAAAAAGTTCTAAGATGGATGGTGGTGATGACTGAACAATGTGAATGCCACAGAACTGCTCACTTACTAGTACATGTGATTAAAATGGTAAATTTCAGGTGATGTATATTTT
The DNA here is from genome assembly GCA_004026665.1 of Murina feae. Taxonomy (NCBI): domain Eukaryota; kingdom Metazoa; phylum Chordata; class Mammalia; order Chiroptera; family Vespertilionidae; genus Murina; species Murina feae. Next base: position 95,226 of record PVJC01000981.1, read on the forward strand.
GCCACAATTTAAAATTTTCAATTAAAAAAAAAAAAAAGGATGCCTGGGTTCAAATCCCAGCTATGCCACTAGCTGGCATGTGACCTCTGGGAGTTGCTTAGCCTCTCTGAACCCCAGCTTCTTCTGTCAGGTATTCCAGGACTGCTCAACTTGGGCAAGGCTCCAGCAGTTGAGCCAATAGCTACAGGGGATCAGCTGCCACCTGCTAGCCAATAGTCCCCTGGGATGGAGAGTCCTGGGCGAAGAAGTTTGATGGGTGCTTCCCCATCTCCCACTCATGAGGAGGCAACAGAACCGCTTCTCCTGGCAAACACACAGCAGCCTTGAGGCGGACTGCTGCTCAGGAATAAAAGTCACTCTGTCATTATCCCCCAGCTCTCAGGTTCAAATAAAGTCACAGTAAAAAGCAAACAACAGCTAAGCAACATGTTTCCAACCTTTGTCCCCTGAGTGGGCCAGAACCGCTGCACTTTCCCTCTGCGGGAGTGTTCCCACACCCCCGCCCACTGGGCTCCAGGAGCTGCTGAAAGAAGAAAAATTCCCTCTGCGCTCAGGCCCACGCCCAGCACAGCGCGTGTGCTCTTGCTGATCTGCGGGATCCTCTGTGGGCTGGAGGTAAGGGGAAGGCTCAGCTCCAGCAGGTTTTTCAGTAAAAGGGGAAGCACAGCCTCCTGTGGGAGCATGGGCTACGGAGTCAGGAGGCCTGGACTCCCATCAGGAGCTGAGGCAAGTGAGATGGTCTCTGTTCAGGCTTGGCTGCATCCACCATGCTCTGCTCTGAGAGTCTTTGGTTCAAATCCCTGCTCTGACCTTCACTCTCTGAGTCTCCCTCATAGGAAACATGAAGTGCCCACACCTGCACCTTCCCTGGGGGAGGATTTATGAGGTAATGAAGGGAAAGTATATTTGTCAAATGAGTGAATAGAAGTAAATGGGCTCAGCAAAGGGCCCGGCATGGTCCTCTTTCTCTCCTGGTACCATCCTGTATGTTGACAGGGGCTCCGTGAATGGGAAGCCTTTTTCTTAAATGTTTTTATTGATTTCAGAGAGAGGAAGGGAGATATGAGTCACAGAGAGGGGGGGGAGGGGGGAGGGCTCGAACAGCACCTGATCCGGTCCTCCTTTGCAGGATAAGAACCCACAAATCAGAGGACCAAGCATGGGACAATCTCTGCATCCCTCCTGGCCATGTTAGGGCCACCTGTGTATGCTGCCATCTCCATCAAACTGCCAGCAACTTTAGGACAGGGATCCTGTGTTCAATCATCCAATAAACGTTTGTGGGGGTCTGTTAGGTGCAAATAGGGAGTGCATGAAGACACCCTGCCTTCAGGAGCTCCAACTCCACAGGCCAGTAGCACAGGCAGCATCTCATTCCTTTCTTCATTCTTGTGCCAGACACAGAACAAACATCACAAAAGCTCAGTGGCTTCCTTAGTCCTAAGCCAGCTCGCTCGCTCGCGCGCTCTCTCCCTCTCTCTCTCTCTCTCTCCCTCTCTTCCTCTCTCTTTCTCTTTCTCTCTCATTAGGCTACATAGGACAATTTTTCAATTAATTACTGTGACAATTAATGCCTCCAAGACCGACCTATCCTCCCTGAAGGCAGAACACAGTAGATGTCTGAGCAGTTTACTTGAGAATTCACTGAACCAGGAACAAGTGTGTGGACATAGGACGTGGTCATGACCAAACACACGTGCCATCAGAAACTGCAGACCCGGAGACTCCTTGCATTTGCTCTACCACCTTACTAAGGCCTGGACCACAAAACATTGACTGACTATCAAGGTCTATGGATGCTCCCCAAAAGGAAACAGACTCCAAAAAGGTCAAATGACACACCCAAGACCACAAAGCTAATAAGGTTTTCTGAGTTCATATTGGGGATCCCTAGTTTCCCCCATGAGACCTCATCTCATTGAAGCTCCCATTAGGAACAGCCTCGCAGCCTCTCAAGGATGGCTGCCGCCGCAGAGGCTGTCCAGCTGGCACCCTTGTTTTACTAAGGTGGAGTAACCTGCAGAGACCAGGCATGTTTTCAGTGGCGGAGCATAATCTAGGACCTGTGCCTCAGGGTCCCATTAGTCCCCCCCTCCCCCATGCAACACTGCTTCCTGGTGGCCATCCGGAGAATACACGTGAAGAATGAACAAAAATTCAGTCCACTGTATAGGTTAAGAAGCAAGACAATTTTTTTTTCACCCTTTTCACCAACCAGTGTCAACCCAATAAATTCAATTAAAGAAACAAGCAATTTTATAATAATCCAAACAGTTGGATAATGGGCCTTAGGAGGTGATGAGTCCCCATCACTGGAGGAATTTGGAATGAGACTAAGTACCAACCCTGGATTGGATTTAAAATATGTTATGACCAATACTGTACAAACATCAATAATAATAAAAGCATAATATGCTAATTAGACTGGACGTCCTTCTGGACAACCTTCTGGTTGAAACTGGGGCTGCAAGGGAACCTGGGGTCCCAGGTGCCTGCCTGCAGCCAGAGGGAAGCCCAGGTCCTGGGTGCCAGAGGGAAGTCGGTGCTGCCAGGCAGCTGGGGAAAGGAAGGCCTATTCTTGCACGAATTTTGTGCATCGGGCCTCTAGTCAGTAAATAGGAACCAATAGCCTTTAACAACCAGGATAGCTGGCTTGTGAAGCCCAAATTTATTATCACTGTTGTCACCACTCTCAGAGAGGATATGAGTGGGAATATCTCTTTGTTGCTATGGGATCTATGCTTGAGGCTGGTCCTGGGATGGAGGCATGGGGGGTCATGGTAAGTGATGGGGCTTTGAAATAGGTAAGTAACTGAGGAAAGGTACTTAATCTCTGTGGCTGGGGAGCCCTGACCTCCTGAGTTTGGGTAAGGATAAGATGGGCTACTTTTTCAAAACTGCAATCAGAGTGCACAGTAGGCCCTCAACTAATGGCAGATATTATTTCAGTGGCTTTCTGGAGCAGACACTGTCCTCCACATCACTCCAACTTCTGGATTTTTCTCTTTCTACTCGACATCTGAAACCTAAAGAGCCCACTTTCTTGAGCCTCCTTCCCATTCATTAGAGGGAATGAGGAAACAAGGGGACTGGCCTCTGGTTCCTGGGAACCACCTAGGATCCCCGTGACACCCAGTCTAGCCCTCCCACCACTATCACCTAAAACTTAACTCACCAGATTCTGAATAGATTTATAGGAAGAATAGATTTATTACCTGATATGCATATTTAATGACCTTCAAAGATAGTTCATGCAATGAATGCCCCATGCAATTTATTGGTATTTAATGTTATGCATTAATTAATAATTTTTCAGTCATCCAACATCTGCCGATTTGAAAAACTTAATATAACATTCAATAACTCTTGTCAAGACTTAATATATTTCCATGGATTTAAACATTGGGAGAAACGCACTTCATCTCAAACAAATTAAATAATGCATGTGACATGGTGTGTGTAGGGGAGGGTGGACAATTTTTTAAAGACTAATTTAATAGGGAGTAGGTGTATATCATCACTTGAGGTTTTTATCAAGGACCCTTATGCATTCTTTTCTAAAAGTGATAAGCACCCAGACCCCCGACTCACAGTAGCTATTCTAGATATAGTGTTAGTCTCTGACCTTAGCAAAGAAGGAAATGTGATTCCTCTCGCCCTTCCTAGCCCAGTTCTGTCCTTGGCCATCCTCTCTTCTCTCATTGGTTCTTTGCTTGAACCACCTCTTCACAGGATAAGCCTACATCCCCAAGCCTGACCCCAGGTAGCCGGGCTACTCCACTTGAATCTATGCCCCAAGCTCAGTACGCTGGTGCTGCTGTGGGGCAGCTGCTCACCAGGCCACCCTCCTAGGCCACAGAGGCAACTGGACAACTCTCCCTTAGCCCTTCATTATTTTATCTAGAAAATCTGTTTATGGCAGGATTCATTCTATCCATCATCCATGTGGTTTGGGATTCATGGCAGTATTTGAACTGGAGCCAATAGTAGTCTGAACTAAGGCACAGCAAAGAAGGGTGAAGTAGAGAGACATTTCCAAGATGGGGCAAAAAGGCTTGGGAACAGATCAGATAGAAGGTGAAGAGGACAAGGCTTTGGAAAGGCATGAAGTGTTTTGGAGCAGTAGCCAGATCTAGCAGGACCCCTGGAGGGATTGGACAGAAATCATTTATGAGCAAAAGGTAGTTTAGCATTTCCAAACCTGAATCTAAAAATTAATGGTATTATAAGGGAAGGGATCTAGAAAGAACCTCTGCACTTTCCAAGCAATAAGACATTCCTTCTAAAGATGTCAGACAGTGACATTGCCCAGCTTCCGGCTATAACTTGTACTAGTGGTTGACTACCCTTGTCCAGCAATTTCTTCCTTATAATGAAGTTTAATTCTTCACATGATAGCTTAAGTCTTTCTTTGATTATTCCTTCTTCATCCAGTGGAAATACCACCATCTGGGGGTTAATAATAGGACCTATTATTATATATAGACTAGGGGCCCGGTGCACAAAAATTTGTGCACTCGGCAGGGGGGGTGTGGTCCCTCAGCCTAGTCTGCACCCTCTCCAATTGGGGAACCCTCGGGGCTGCTGGCCCCTAACTGCTCATCTGCCTGCTGGCCTGATCCCCCAACTGCTCTCTGCCTGCCTAATAATCTGTAACTGCCTCTGCCTCAGCCCTGCCACCATGGCCTTGTCCAGAAGGACATCCAGAAGGTCGTCTGGAAGATGTTCAGTCTAATTAGCATATTACCTTTTTATTAATATAGACTAAGAGCCCAGTGCACAAAAATTTGTGCACTTGTGTGTGTGTGTGGGGGGGGTCCCTCAGCCCGGACTGTCCCCTCTCACAGTCTGGGACTCCTCAGTGGATGTCCTACTGATGGCCACAGTCTGGCAGCGGAGACTCAGAGCAGGTGCCGTGTATGTGTGTGTGTGCCCACACATGTGTGTGTATTTGTGTATGTCCACTGGGGGCCTGTCCCCAGCTGCACTGTCCTCAGAGCAGGCACTCCGTGTGTGTGTGTGTGTGTGTATGAGTGTGTGTGTCCCTGCCTGGGACCTGCCCCTAGCTGCATAGGAGGCTCAGAGCAGGTGCCCCATGTATGTGTGTATGTTTGTCTCTGTGTCTGTCTCCTGGGTGCATAGTGCCAGCCACACTGTGGAGACTTGGAGAAGGCACCCCTCTGTATTGATTTCTCAGGCTCCTGGCCTCACCTGTGTGTTGTTCTCTCCCTTGAGCTGTGGCCGGGGCTGGGTGCTGCCTGCCCCCCACGCTTGCCTACTCCCAGATCACCAGATCATGGTGGCAACTAAGGAGCAGGCCCTGATGCTTGCTGCCTGGCGGCTGTATATCCCTGCTGGCAATACAATCACGGTTGCTGGAGCAAGGCCCTGCTACTTAGCCCTACTCCTGGCCCTGCCCCTGCATGCCTGCTGGCAACACAGATACAGGTGGCGGCCAGGAGCAAGGCCCTGCTGCCTGTCCCTGGTGTTTGGAGCCTGCTCAAACCCCATCACCACAGCTTCCTGTCCCTGTGAGGGTGCCTGCTCAAACTTCATTTCTGATGCTGCCTGTCCCTGTGCTCCTTCCTGCTCAAACTCCATCGCTGATGCTGCCTGTCCCTGTGCTCCTTCCTGCTCAAACCCCATTGCTGCTGCTTCCTGTCCTTGTGCTCCTTCCTGCTCAAACCGATCGCTGCTGCTTCCTCTCCCTGTGCTTTTCCTGCTCAAACTTGATCGCCATTCCTGCTCAAACTGATTGCCACTGCTTCCTGTCCCTGTGCTTGTTCCTGCTCAAACCAATCGCCACTGCTTCCTGTCCCTGTACTCGTTCCTGCTCAAATGCCATTGCTGCTGCTTTCTGTCCCTGTGCTCTTTCCTCCGAGTGCCTGCCCTGAGATCCATCGCTTTCCAGCCTCCAGCCGGCTCGCTCCTCCCGCCCTGGGGCTGCCGCTTGGATTCCGGGGCAGTGGTCTTCTGTCTGCCCTGCTGGACCTTGGTGCGAGGCCTCGCCATCTTGGCGGGGCTAATTTGCATACCTTCGTTCTGAATGGCTGGTGGGCTTAGCTTACTTGTCTCAAAGAAACGGTTAATTTTAATATTACAGTTTTATTAGATTAGATGTCCCATCTCAAATCCAAATGATGACTGATGGGAAAGGGGGCAAATTCATGAACTGTGTTTTTATTCCAAAGGCTAATTGTTTACAAAAAAAAAGCCCATGGTTTGGATTAGGGCTATTCAGAATTCAAAAGGCTCATTGCTGAGCCTATATAAAGGAAGGCTCATCCATCCAAATAAACTTTCCTGCACTAAAAACCCTAATCAGCTCAGAGGCCTCGGATGCTGCCCTATGTCAAGGCCGCCACAGGGGGAAGGACTTTAAAGGCGGAGATGCAATCAGTCCATCCCAGCGAAGTCTGCACAAGTCAACACAACTCTTCACGGCGCCTTTCCAATCAGCTCTGTTTCAAAGGCAAAGGCAGGTGGCAACATTAATATATGACAGCACAGTAAAAAGAAATTAAAGGTACAGTGAGAACTGGACTTTCCCTTTGATTTCTCCCAGTTGAAATCATTTCCCAGAAACATGAAATGTTTACTTTCACAAGAAAAAAAGAAGGTCTAGGGTGATACGTGTCTTGGCTTCTCTGTCTAAGATGCCATAGTTCAATGCCTTCCAAAGTGTCTGGCACATTAATTCTCCAGGATTAGATCCTTGCTCTGTTAAACAGAGCACATGTCACACTCTTGACTGGCAACCCTCTCTCCCACATGGGTGCCTCTCCATGACTCCTTGAATGGGCCCTACACTTAGTTTAACTCACCTTCAAGGCTGAGAAGGAATGCTAGTGGCTCTGTTGTGACAAAGAGAAAAATACAAAACATTTTCTGTTCATTGTCAAGTTAGTGTTGGTGAAAAGGCCACCATCCAGAAGAGATGTTTCTGGAGTCAGTGGTTCCAGCTCGCAGGAAGTGACTTGCATGCAAGTCTAGGAAAGAAGGGGAAACTGATCTGTGGCTGGAATTAGAGCCCCGGTGCTTCTCAGAGCCTCCGCATGCTGCGACCTTCCTGCAGCAGCTGCAAGAGGTGAAGTGGCTGGAGGACATCAGAATTTGGCAGAATAACTGGAAGGTATTTGGAGGGGGCAGACCCTTGCTCCAGGTCCAGGGATGGGCTGGGAGAAGAGCATCTGGAGTAGGTTAGCCCCATTTCTACTCCTTTCTAACTGTGGTCCTAGGCAACTCATTTAACTTCTCTAAGCCTATTTTCTTAGCTATAAAATGGGAGTACATACCAATTAACTTTAAAGCTTATAAAAATCAAATGAAAGAAGTAGATTTAGAGAGAAAACTAATGTAACAAAATAAAACTAAGGAAACTTAAAGGGCAAAATTAATATTGACAAAAATGTAATAAAAATTTTAAATGTATAATTGATATATAAATCTAAGAGCTTCTTCTTTGGGAAAAATAAATTGTTAGGTATCACAATCAAGAAAAAAAGGGAAGAAAGCACAAATGCACAAAATGAGAAATGGTGATGGGGAAACAGAGATACAAAAGACATGAAAGGAATCATACAAGACTTATTTGCTATGTTCTACACAGCTAAACCTGCAAACCTGAATAAAATGCATTATTTATAGAAAAGTAAAAATTACCAAAAGCAACCCTCTGGAAAGATATAAAAAGTAAAGAGAAAAATTATCATAGAACAAAAGTTGTCACAAAGAGAAACCTGTGTGTGTGGGGGGGGGGAGGGGGGCAATGGCCCAAATGGTTTTACAAAAATATCCTATCTAATCCTGAAGCAGATGATTGCAATGCAATTTTAACTATTCTAGAATACAGAGAAAAGGGAAAGCTTAGAAATTCTTTTATAAAATTAGATTAGCATAATATTGACATCAAAAAGACAAAGCATAAAGCTATAGACCAATCTTACTTAGAAATATTATTGCAAACTCTAAAATATTAGCAAACAGAATCCAGCAGCACAGTAAAAGAAAGACACTTCTTAGACAAATGAGTCTTGTATTTCACAAATACAGAAATGTATTATTACCATAATTTTACATATTAATGGATCAAATGAGAAAATCATATGATCGTCTCCATAGTACTGAAAGGCATCAACATCCATTTGAATCACAGTAAAACTCTTATTTTTTATCTTAAAATATAATAAAATTTTTACACACACACACACAGTTACCTACCTACCTCAACTCAAAAGTTGTATTATGTTTATTTGAGAAACACTAGAGGTATACCAAGAATGTCTATTAGCAATACAAACACTTAGCATTGGCCTGAAGATATTAGAAACACAGAAAAAGAAAGAAATATAAAAATCAAAAAAGAGAAGGTAAAATTATCATTATTTGCAGGTGAAAACTTAAGAGAATCAACCAGAAATAGTCTGGTCAGCATGGCTCAGTGGTTGATTGTTGACCTATGAATCAGGAGGTCATGGTTCAATTCCCCGTCAGGCACATGTTCAGATTTTGGGCTTAATCCTCAGAGTAAAGTGATCCAACTAGATTGTTGAGTACAGAATTAACAAGCAGAAATTATCAGCTTTCCAAATGAAAGCAACCAGTAAATAAAAGAAAATAACAGTAATATAAAAATAACACTAATCTAAACTAATAAAAGCGAAATATTAAAATTAACCGTTTCTCCGAGACAGGGTAAGCCACACCCACCAGCCAATCAGAGTGGCTGTATGCAAATTAGCCCAGCCAACATGGCGGCCACCACTCACGGACCTGAGTAAACGTTTAGGCAGCATCCATTGCAGCAGGAGCGAAAGTGATACTGTTTTTGGCCCTCGGCGAGCAGCCTCCGAAACATGTTTCAATAATGTATCAATCATAGAATCCTCGGAGCTGAAGGGAACAGCAGACCTAGCCTGAGTCTAAAACTATAACATTGTTGCAGACTCTGCAAGGTGAGGCAGAGAGAGGCTTTGTTACATGTGTAGGCCGGCTTAAAGGAACAGTGTATCAATTATAGGAGAAAACCCCCAGAAATCTGCGTCCAGCCAGCCTTGCTGGGACGTTGGGTCAATGGGAGCTGTGGGCAGCCTTTAAGGCCCTCACCCAGGCTGGTCAGGCACGCCAGCAGGTGGGCATCCCCCGAGGGCTCCCAGACTGCGAGAGGGCACAGGCCGGGCTGAGGGACCTCCCGAGTGCACAGAGCAGCTGCAGGGCGGGACAGCGCAGGACCCAGGA
>PVJC01000982.1:0-19406 GCA_004026665.1 Murina feae
AGAAGGGAGTGGCAAGAAATATTCAAAGTGATGAATAGCAAGAACCTACAGCCAAAATTACTTTACCCAGCAAAGCTATCGTTCAGAATTGAGGGTTGGATAAAGAGCTTCACAGACAAGAAAAAGCTAAAAGAGTTCATCACCACCCAACCAGTATTATATGAAATGCTGAAAGGTATCCTTTGAGAAGAGGAAGAAGAAAAAGTAAAAATTATGAACAATAAATATATATCAATGAGTGAATCTAAGAATGAAGTGAATAAAAAATCTGATGAACAGAATAAACTGGTGAATAGAATAGAATCAGAGGCATAGAATGGAGTGGACGGACAATTTTAGGGGGTTAAGGGTGTTGGGGGTGCATGAAGAGACTGGACAATAATTGTACACCTATGGATGAGGACAGTGTGGGGGCAAGGACAGAAGTTGGGGTGGGAACTGGGAGGAGGGGAGCTATGGGGGAAAAAAGAGGAACAACTGTAATAATCTGAACAATAAAGATAAAAAAAAAAGAATGTAGAAGCCAAGAACAATAGATCATTGAAGATCCTTGTTGCAAAATGTGCCACATATTGTCTTCTACTGATGCACAACAGTTCAGGTATTCACCTCCATAAGAAGCAAAAAATAAACAAAACAATAAAAAACACACCAAAAAATGTTATATAGTGCTATCAGAATACATTTTTTATCTTTTTTTAAAACAAATTATAATCACACATGATCGACATAAGTGAGAGGATGCTCTTTTTCTAGGGAAGAAACCCATCAATCCAAGTTACTACAATTTACTAAAACCTGCCCTTGAATTGTCAGGTGTAACTTGTAGCTGAATATTAATTAGTCATCAAGTATTCTCATTAGTTAAGTCTTGATATGATCTTTTGCAAGGTAACTCAAGCCTACCATTGTTTCTGTTATATTTTTGATGATTTAATTGTTTTTTTCTTTTGTTTTATGAAACTACACCTGGGATTTCTGGGATATCTATCCCTGCAAAGACAACAGCAAAATTCAAATCTAAGATTGTTGATTACTTACATTTAAACAGTGAAGAAAGGATGGCATCAACACTTGTTAATGATATATGTGTTGCGCAGGATTGTTGTTGCACATTCCACTTTTGTTTCTTATCACACAAAAGAACATAACCCAACAATAATCATCATGTCTACATGTATGCATCTATACTAATAAAAGGGTAATGTGCTAACTAGAAGGATTGATTAGATGTCTTCCAGACATCCCTCATCCTTCCGGATAAAGCCAGGGCCTGGCCTGGGGGAAGGTGCCCCAGAAGCAGGAAAGCTGCCTATGGTCCTGGGTGTCTTCGGCCAGCCAGAGGGAGGGAAGCCCAGGTCCCAGGTGCCTATGACCGGCCATAAGAGGGAAGCCTGGGTCCTGGGTGCAGGAGTTGAGGCAGAGGCGGTTACTGATGATCAAAGCAGGTAAGCAGTAAGGGGCATCAGGCAAGCAGGCAGAGTGGTTAGGGGCATTCAGGCAGGCAGGTAAGTGAGCAGTTAAGAGCCAGTAGTCCCAGATTGCGAGAAGGATTTCTACAGAGATTGGGCCTAAACTGGCAGTCGGACATCCCCCAAGGAGTCCCAGATTGCAAGAGAGTGCAGGCAGGGCTGAGGGACCCCTTCCATGCACGAATTTCATGCACCAGGCCTCTAATATGTGTATAAGAGCTCATCCAGCCAATAAAGTTTCTTATTTTAGTGAAGTCAGACATAGGCATATTTATTTATGTGTTTCATATTTTATTTGTATTGAACAAGTTAAATAATAGTGTGAGCACCAACATTTACCAGGCATATCAAATGGAAGCGTGCAGAGTTCTGTTGTGAACGTGTGTACCAAGCATTAACCATCGGTATTCTTTGGCAATGTGCACTAAAATCTAACACCTGTTCACAGGTTCCCTGTCCGTATGAATTACAAGTGAATCAGAAGTGCTACCCTGGATATTACTGATGGAGAGCAGATTCTAGGGAGCCCATGATCTCCCAGAGCATCTGTGAGGAAAGTCAGTAACAATGAAGCCATCAGCTGACTTTTTTCAAATTCAACCATGAGTCAGTGACAAGAGTTTAAAACAACAACAGCGAAAATTCTAACTTCTGAACTTTCAGTCAAACAAAATATAAACACAATTATCCTCTTAGTAAGACCAACAAAGATGGAAACTACAGCCTGTCCATCTTGAATAGTGACAAAGAATACCATTAAAAGTGTATGGAATTCACCAATTTTAGAGGTTAGAATCAAAGGCAAATCATGATGATCCCTTGTAAGTAGTCATTAAAACAAACTGCTGCTTCTTAGGCCATGATTTTGAAGGTTTTTACCTATTAGGGACATCTCCAGAAGGAATTCTGGATCTGAGTTTAACTTTTAAAAGTTAAATCCTTTTCTTGTAGGGATCCAAATAGAAATTAAAACAATCATTTTTTTTTCTTAAAGTATTGTGGTTATGATGGTACTTGCTAGAGAAGTACACCAGTATTTTTTTCCTGTGTGACATAAATACATGTCCTCTCAAATAAAGGCATAATAGTTTTACATGTCACCCCAATATAGAATGGGGAGATGGTTCAAAACATTTATTTAGCAGCTGTCAAAGAGGAAATTCTACCACACAGAGTTAACCAGACAATGAAGAATTGATTGAATGCTATTGCAGTAGGGGAGAGAGGCTAGAACTCAGTCTGAGCTCAACTACCTTAAAACAAAGGGCTGGAGTCTTTTTAAGGACTGGGGTGGAGGTAAAGGTGAAAACATAGAAGGCAGCTGTGTTTGCTAATTGGCCTGCCTTGACTAAAGGAACAGTAAACGTTCCTGGCTGGTGTGGCTCCTTGGTTGATCATGGAACCATGAACCAGGAGATCATGGTTCAAATCACCTCAGGGCACAAGCCTAGGTTGTGGGCTCGATCCCTAGTAGGAAGCATGCAGAAGACAGCCAGTCACTGATTCTCTCTTATCATTGATGTTTCTATCTCTCTCCTCTCTCCCTTCCTTTCTTTGAAATCAATAATAATAATAATAATAAAAACAAAAACAACTCTCTCTTATGTTCAAGACAGGTCATTGTACAACTTGGAGCAAGAGTGTCTGCTGAAGTGAGGCTCCTGTCCTCCCAGAGAACAGGAGAGAGAATTTGTGAGATAGAACTATCTATCTCAGTGATTTTCAACCTTTTTTAAAAAAAAATCTCACGGCACACAAACTAATTAGTAAAATTCTGCAGCACACACAAAATATATTTTTTGCCAATCTACCAAAAGAAAGGTATATTTTTGATTCATTCACAACAAACAGCTATTATTTTGTTGCTCCTTCTCATTTTCTCTTTGACAATCTAGGACAGGGATGGGGAACTTTTTTTCTGCCAAGGGCCATTCGGATATTTATAACATTATTTGCAGACCATATAAAATTATCAACTTAAAAACCAGCCTGCTATGTTTGGTCAAACATTTAATTACTTCGCCCCTAATGCCTTGGCAGGGCCAGATGTTCAAAGAGATAAGAGGTCAGTGCCCCTGACTAAACAGGCATCGCATGTTGTGTGTTTTTTTAAATATATTTTTATTTATTTCAGAGAGAAAGGGAGAGGGAGTTAAAAACATTAGTGATGAGAGAGAATCACTGATTGGCTGCCCCCTGCTGGGGATCAAGCCCACAACCCAGGCTGGAAATTAAATCTTGACCTCCTGGTTCATAGGTCAATGATCAACCACTGAGCCACACCAGCCAGGCATTGTATGTTTTAAACATTCTTGAAGCATACTAGTTGAAAATCATTAATCTCCCTAATGACTGCATTTCAGCAGGATGGTTCTCAGATCCTTGAGGAAAATAGTCCTAAAAATTTACATCTTTAAAAAAAAAAAACTGCAGAGAAAGAATTTGTAATAGGTTTTCTAAAGTAAATGCTCTACTAAAGAGAGGGTGATAAGGGGTGTAGTGGTAGGGATTACCCTTTCTAAAGTTTGGTCAAACTGAGGAAAACATTAAGGTCATTTTGGTCACAAATCACCTCCCCCAAATTAAACAAAAAACAATATGTTCAACATTTTCTTAGAAACTTTCTCACCAATAAAGTATCAAGAAGCTGGAAAGATACATCTAGTCTCTCCATGTTCACTGCATTGTCTGGAGTTTTATACCCAAAACTATGTTTTCTAAGGGTCAATAAAAACTTTGGGTGCCAGGATTAAAACCAGAGGATGCTGGCTCAAGCCTGAAAGCTAAGGATGGGCTGAGCGGGATCTCTGGGAGGAGCGCAGCGCCTGCACGAAGAGTGAGTGCTCGTTGCAGGAAATGACTGAGGCGTAGGCTAGCACACAGCCACAGCTGGTGGCATGTTAAAGAATATTCGAACAGGAGTCATAAGGTGGAAATCTAAACAAGAACAGATAAGTATGAGAAGGAAAGGGCTAATAGTAAGCTTTTATTATTTAATAAAACCTGTAGATCTCTATATTTACACATGTTTCTATATTTCTACTTTTTTAAAAATATATTTTATTGATTTTTTACAGAGAGGAAGGGAGAGGAATAGAGAGTTAGGAACATCGATCAGCTGCCTTCTGCATACCTCCCACTGGGGATGTGCCCGCAACCAACGTACATGCCCTTGACCGGAATCCAGCCTGGGACCTTTCAGTCCGCAGGCCGACGCTCTATCCACTGAGCCAAACCAGTCAGGGTTCTATATTTCTACCTTTAAGATGAATCACTACTCCAATGTGTAGCAACTTTTCTAAACTTTCCCCCTCCAAGTTAAACACAGTATTAAACTCTCTAGTCATCTCAAAGAAGATAACTGGGATCTGTTAAAAATGCAGTCTCCTGCCCAGCTGGCATGGCTCAGTGGTTGAGCGGTGACTTATGAACCAGGAGGTCATGGTTCGATTTCTAGTCAGGGCACATGCCCAGGCTGTGGGCTTAGTCATCAGTGTAAAGCGTGTACCTTAAACTAATAATGTCAACTGTAATAAAAAAATTAAAACAACAACAAAAAAATCATATGATATGGGAATCATCCAGGTCGTTAAATATTCTTCAGTCTAATTAATGTAATTAGCTCAGAACTTCTGAAAGACCCAGAAAAAACTAGCTTCCTGTTTTCCATGTGTTCTAGTAAAATAATTCTTCAAAGATATTATCTTTTAAAAATAATAACAAGCAGGGAATGGTTGTGTTACCATTTATATCATAAGATGACTTACTTTGGAGTTTTTTTTCCCCTAGACATTTGCTAAAATCTTATAAATAAAATAATAATATTTATAATAAAGGAGAAATAGTGAGGAGGAAAATGCATGGAGCATTCTGAGCCTTCGGCAAATTTAAATGGAATAGCACAGATGAAACATTTATTTGCCAGGGGGTGAAAATCAGGAATTAGAAGGTCAGAGAGAAATAGAGAAAAGAAAAATGGGAGGAAATAAGGGAACCTTTTTTTTCAATTTTCCTCATTACCAGCTCTTCTAATGAGGTTCAGTTTGTCAAAGATTTACCAAGAAATATTATGTCCATATTTAAAAAACTCTGTATATATAAAAAATGCAGCTTCTTTATCAAAGATAAAAGGAAAATAATTCTATTATTTACTGAGGAAAAATAGACCCACTGTAAAAATATAATAGTACAAAGGACATAAACATCAGTTAACTCAATAAATGAATGGTATAACTCTATTTAAATTTAATCAAAAGTGTTTGCTTGGCAATATACACTAGTAAATTTCCAGTTAAAACTCTTTGTGCACCACTTCTAGAATTTTTATGTACATTAAGAATTCCAATTGTGTGTATACGTTTTGCTTTGCAAATGTGTGTTAGCAACATCATTTTCAGTTCGAAGTGTCAGAACATAACTTTACCAGCCTGCGGAGAAGAGTGAGATGCAAGGAGGAAAGAAACAGCTACTAAAAGTGGGGATTGCCCTGGAGAAAGTCATTCCCCTAATGATACTGAATTTGCAGTGCTTTTAAAATGTAATTGTGCTTAATTTTCACAATTCTGTGAGGCAGAAATGAAAATAATCTTTATGAAGAGGTGAAAAAAACTGAGTAACTGGGAGCTTATCCAACTTGGTAGTGGTGGGTCTGACATGACATTGAAGCTTGTTTTCTTTCTTTTTTAAAAAATATATTTTTTATTTATTTCTGACAGGAAGGGAGAGAGAGTTAGAAACATCAATGATGAGAGAGAATCAATGAATGGCTGCCTCCTGGGCATTAAGCCCACAACCCGGGCATGTGACCTTGACCAGAATCAAATCCAGGACCCTTTAGTCTGCAGGTCGACGCTCTATCCACTAAGCCAAACCAGCTAGGGCCTGTTTTCTTAATTGGTCACTATTTTTTCTTCTGCAGCTCAAGCCCAATGCCACCTCAGTTCCTTTTTGCCTGGAGGACTTTACAAAGACCGTTGGGAGAGAGTATATCTAAATTAGTTCTTAACTAATGTTTAGCAAGATTATATTAACAAGTAATTGAGGATTGACCAAGTAAACCTTCTTAGGAAGTGATGAGACATTTGCCTCGTGTTGGGTTTTCCAGCTTTGTCCTGGCAGAGGTACCTGCAAAATGAAGCACTATTCTGTCTTCTATCTCAGCATACAGTGCAAAAATGTTGCATGAGTAGGCATTGATTCAGCCTTCAACTGGCGTCTTCTAAACTACTTGTAAAAAACCCCAAAAAACAAAAAAAGAAAGAAAAGGTTTACGTTCTTTGGGATGGCTCTGGTGAGACCCTAACTTCTTGCTTATTGATTTTTACATCATTGTTCCTGGTTATGAACTGTAAATTAAAAACAACACACTTTTATGATGACTAGCAAAAGAGAAAGGCTGGAGAAAATTCTACTGCCATTTCCCACACCACCTCCACTAGCTTTTTATTTTTATGTAAATCTATAAACAATTTGGAAAAAAAAACCCCACAGTATATAAATATCCAAAATGTGTCACAGAAAAGCATAAAGAAATCCCAAAATACAAGATGTCTGAGGGAGGTGAGCCAGAGAAGACATTAACCCTTTCCTTCCCAAAAGAAAGTACATCTGATGATCAATAATGAATTTCAGTCAAAAGTCACAAAAACAAGGAAGGACTAGTGTTTGTGCTTTCATATACCCAGTTGTTTAATGAAGCATCGGGTCTCATAATTTAATTATATTATTGCAGACAGCTGGGATATGAGGTGTTGAGTTGCTGCTCTTTTGCAAAGAATTAGAGCTCATGAGTCATTTTTGTTATGGCTCATTGGCGATTTATTCCAACTTAAATATATAGTTCACATTTTCTTAGAAACTTTCTCACAAAGCGAGTATCAAGAAGCTCAATGGAAAGATACATTGAGCCCAAGCATGTCAAACTCAAATTCTAATTTGACAAATAGTTTCCTGAAAAACATGTAGATGGGGAGAAATCAAATTATTTCGACATATTATACCTTAAATAATTGGTTTATGCTTAAAAGGGAATACCAAATTCTAAAAATATTCTCTGCTAAATAAATAGCATTGCCATTTAATTAAAAATCCTGGGCGGTTCCTTTAGAGTAATAAACTCTTAAGAACAACCATGATTGCCCCAGGACTCAGTTTATGATTGGAAGGGAAGATTTATAGAGTCTTTTCTATCAGTACATTCAGTTCTCAGAGATGTTGTTTCTGACCTCACGGGCAGTGAGGATCAAGTGAAAAGCCACAAAAAAATAAAAGATTGCAAAGCACCATGAACTCAAGGGATAGTGGAATTACTGCTGTATGATTTAGAAATTGAGACACTAAAAATGACCACTTACTATAAAAAGAAATTGTGAGGAGTATTAGAATTTCAGAATGAGCCCTGCCAACTGCCTTCTTTTGGGGGAGAGGGGTACTTTTTATAGCAAATAACTTATGCAGAGAAGTGAATGTGCTAATTTAAACAAATCTAGTTTATTTAGTAGGTATGGCTTACAGCCCAGAATTCCGTATGACACGTGGGCCTGTATGGTATATTCTGAAAAACTTCCCTGAGCTTTCCCTACTGTGAATGCTCATGTGCCCAGCACCACTCCAAACTCCCTGCATATGAATCTTATTACATTTATCCTGCAGGACAGTGTTGTTCTCAGTGTTTACTCTGCACAACTGTAATTCAGAGACATTAGTTAACGACTCTAATAACACAGTCTGAACTGTCAGTTGTCAGGGAGCACAGGGCTTGGGTAAAGTTCAAGACTGTCAGGGTCCACTCAAGCTAAGCAAAATGAAAATGCTGTTTCTGTGTTTGTTTGTTTGTTTGTTTTTAATATATTTTATTGATTTTTTTACAGAGAGGAAGGGAGAGGGATAGCGAGTTAGAAACATCGGTGAGAAAGAAACATCGATCAGCTGTCTCCTACACACTTACTACTGGGGATGTGCCCTCAACCAAGGTACATGCCCTTGACCAGAATCGAACCTGAGACCTTTCAGTCCGCAGGCCGACACTCTATCCACTGAGCCTAACCGGTTAGGGCATGCTTGTTTGTTTTTAATCAAAGACTAATGCATCCTTCATAACTGCAAAGAAATCTCCGCAAGTGGTCAATCTGACTGGAATGAGGAATTTCTTATTTTTCTCTTTTCTTTTTACAATCTCAATTGTCAGTAGGAAACCCTTAGATCTGCAGTATGACTTTGTTCATTCATTTATTTGTTCAACAAATGAGTCTAGGATAGTAGTGTAGGCTGGCTATGGATCGTATTGGGTGCATTTGATGGTAAACAGGAGATGGGAAAGATTTTCAAAGGATTCTTGAGGTTTTGTTAATGAAAGCAGGTTTTGGCTTCCCCACTGTTCTCACAATTATTTCTTAAGCCTCAGTTGCTTAAGGACCTTGCTTTCCTGTCTTCCAACCCTACCCCCACCTGGTGTGAGCTTTGGTCTGAGAAAAGGGAAGAAGATCAAAGAAGAGGCTTCCAAGCTCTCACTGTCCTCCACATTCTGGGACAACACCTGCTGCCTATGCCTGGGGTACAGCTCCTTCCCCTAACAAGGAAGGAATACCGGACAGCGATGGGCCCAAGTTCACCTTGGGTTTAATCGCTCTATTAAAAACTTCATTATTATGGCTTTTTTTAAACTAGTATGATAATCCAAAGTTTTATTACACAATGGTATGTTTCTCTCAACATCTGCTATGTAAACACAATGACTTGCTGTCCTTTCAATGTTAAAAAGTATTTAATAAAAGACTTTATCATAACATTTACTTAAAATAATTTTACCTTATATAGATGCCATCCTATATAATAAAAGGCTGATATTCAAATCGACCTAACTGTGGAACGACCAGTCATTGTGCTGTGCACTGACCAACAGGGGGCAGATGCTCAACACAGGAGCTGTCCCCTGGTGGGTCAGTGCACTCTCACAGGGGAGTGCCACTTAGGCTGGTGAGCACAGTGGCAGTGGTGGGAGCCTCTCCCACCTCCATGGCAGCACTAAGGATGTCTGACTGACTGCGAGAGGGTGCAGGCCAGGCTGAGGGATCCCCCCGAGTGCATGAATTTCATGCACTGGAACACTAGTTTAGGAAAATCACCAATGTGAGGGTTGTTGAATGGTAATTTAATGTGCTAGCCACAGTGGGAGTTTTAGCTTGTTTTGCTGCCTACCCTCCCAGTTTTCTTGTCTGTCCTACAAAGAGATGGGAGACACAGAGGAAAATGTTTAATGTGGGGGAAAAAATGTTTAAATGTTTAAGCACCATAAAATTTTCTCTTTTCTAGATATTTCAGTATCAGCTTCAGGGACATTATGATGGGGTGTCAGGCACACACTTTGGAACAAATAGAAAATTTGGTCACTTGTCAGCCCTGGGATTGGTAATGAAACTGGACAGTCAATGGGCCTGGGCTGCCTGTCACTACTTGAGGCAATCAGGCAGAGGCAGGGTTGAATCATATATGAGTGTTTATTCCAATAATGCTGGCAGCATCTGAGAGCAGCAGGTCATCCACAAAAATCTGCTCTGGACCCCATCATAAGTTAGCTGCTTATTTTGTGAAGAAGGACAAAGATGACATGGGAAAGTAGGCAAAAGGTATAAGAATGGATATGCAAAATGGGACGTTTATACGCAATGCAGGCTGAGAGTTTACAACGGACTGGGGCTTTGCAAAGGCTCGGGAGTATGCAAAAGGCTGGCACGTCTGGTTTCTGCCACAGGTGGTTAATTTTTTTATTTTTTATTTTTTATTTCATTGCTTAAAGTATTACTACAAGTGATAGATAAGTATTACAACAGATGATAGATAGATCTCAGCTCCCAGATGTGGAGAATGGACCAACTTTCCAGGTCCTGTGTGCAACTCCCAGCCAGGTTGGAATGTGCTTTCTTTCAAAACAATCAAAGTTAACAGAGCATGATTAATATTTCTTATCATTATAGCTGGTCCCCAATATTCTATTTCTGCCCCTGACAGTAACAAATAAAGTACTTGTGAATTTGGAGCTGCATGTGAGAAAGTATGTGAGAAAGAATATGTTACTTTATTTCTTTAAATCGCCCTCAATCCGACTCCAGGTTTGCTGAATGCTCCCTGAAGGTAAACGTTACATCAGTCTTTCTGGAAGATTCCAAATGATCTAAGTGGCTCATGCAGAGCAAAACATTCATGAATGACAACTTCAGTTTCAGTCCACACAGATGACCCCACGAGCTCATTACTGAAACACACAATGTTCTCTGATACCCAGTGGCTCTGCTACTTCCCTGCTGCTAATGGACAAGAGGAACATTGCCCCTTTTCTAGCCTAAACATTCTCCCCATTTTCTTGCTCTGACCGCTCCACAAAGGAGGAGTTCCCCTGTCTCCTTGCCAGAAACACTTCCGTTTATTTAGACTTTCACAAATGCTGAGAAGGTGGTTGTATACAAAAGTCCTGGAGACAATAAATAAATAAATAAATACATAAATAAATAAATAAATAAAGCACTGCCTCCTGAAATGGCAGGCAGAAAATAGAGAGAACAAAATACAAATAACTCTCATTCTTTCTGGTTCTTCCATTGCAGAGAAAATAAAATCTAAATTACCATCTAAACACATTTTTCTGCCAGCTAGGATACTCAAGGGAATCACCTAAATTATTATTCTCTTCCTTATCCACTGTGAGAAAAGCAGATCGGTGGAAAAAAAAAAATATGACATAATGGGACTCTCAGTTGGGTCAATGACTTAATACTTTATATACATTCATATATTTATGGCTATATCTATCTATATAATAAAGCCTAAGTGACCATTAAGGTGGAACAAACAGAATGACCAGTCACTATCATGTGCACTGACCTCCAGGGGGAAGACACTCAATGCAGGAGCTGCCCCTGATGGTCAATGCACTGCCACAGGGGGAACACAGCTCAGCCAGAAGTCCGGCTCACAGCTGGCGAGCATAGCGGCAGTGGCGGAAGCTTCTCCTGCCTCTGTAGCAGCGCTAAGGAGCAGTGAGACAAGCGGTAAGGGGCAATGAACAGGTGGGTGGTAAGGAGCAAGGGGTCACAGACTGCGGAGAGGGCGCAGGCCTGGCCGAGGGATCCCCTCCTCAAGTGCACATATTTTTTGCACCAGGCCTCTAGTATATATATAAAAGGCTAATATACAAAGTGTCCCCTTGGGAGTTCAACCAGGAGACCAGGAGTTCAATCACTCACTATGACATGCACTGACCACCAGGTGATGGCACAGACCATGCCGGGCAACCAACAATGGCAGTGGGGTGCTGAGGGAGCGAGGGAAGGAGGAGGCAGGGAGGCCAGGAGGTGGGAAACCTAATCTGCCCTGATCACCAGCCAGGCCTACGGACCCTATCTGTGCATGAATTTCATGCACTGGGCCTCTAGTATATATATATATAAAAGCCTAAGTGATGGTAACAACTGGAATTAATGAAACAACTGGTCACTATGGTGCGCACTGACCACCAGGGGACAGATGCTTAACTTAGGAGCTGCCCCTAGTGGTCAGTGCGCTCCCACAACCAACCTACCCTGGCTGGCCAATCTCTCCACAGTCCCTCCCCTCAGCCACAAGTTCCTGATTGCCTCATCAGGGCTGGGCCCAGGGCTGGGACAGGGAACCAGGGGTGGGTGGTGGTGGATGTGGCCCCTTTGTCATGAGGACTGAGGGCCAGCTTCCCTCTCAGGACCAGTGGCCAACCTCCTGTGCCCTGTTCCTCTCTCTGGCTGGCAGGCCCCAACTGGCCTGCTGTCTGCCTGCTGTGATGGTGGCATGGCAGAGATGGAAGGAGGAAGGGGGGAGGCAGGGAACCACACAGTGGCAGGACACTGACAATGGCAGTATTGGTGTCCAGCATCTGTTCCTTCTGCACCTGGCCCAGTGACCGGACCTTCACTTCCACTTTGGCCTGGCCCTGATTGGGCTGGCCCCAATCGGCCCTGATTGCCAGCCAGGTCTAGGAATCCCATCCATGAATGAATTTCATATACCAGGCCTCTACTATATATATATCTATATATCTATATATCTATATATCTCTCTATCTCTATCTCTATCTCTATCTCTATCTCTATCTCTATCTCTCTCTCTCTCTCTCTCTCTCTCTCTCTCTCTCTCTATATATATATATATATATATATATATATATATATATATATATATATATACTAGGGGCCCAGTGCACAAAAATTTGTGCACTCGGGGGGTAGGGGTCCCTCAGCCTGGCCTGTGCCCTCTTGCAGTCTGGGACACCTCAGGGGGGATGTCCACCTGCTGGCATGCCTGGCCAGCCTGGGTGAGGGGCTGAGAGCCATTTTCAGGCTGCCCACAACCCCTTCAGGGTTCATGCACTGGGGGGTGGGAAGGCTGGTGAGTGCAGGCCTGGACATTTCCCACCAGAGGGCCCACAATTTCACACGCCTGGTGGGCCCATACCACTGAGGGGACACACCTGGCACAGAGTTGGGTGGCAAGCCAGGGGCGGACGCTGGTGCAGAATCCCTCGGTGGGGCCCTGCTGCTGAGCAAACACACCCGGGGTGGAGCTGGGCAGTGAACTGGCTTTGGATTCTCCACACTGTGCAGCAGACGCTCCCACACGCCCTGTGGAGGCCCCTGGGGGGCGGATGAAGGTAGCGTACCCTGGACGGGTGCTCCTGCACGCCCCCAAAGAGGCCCCCAGGGCAGAGCCAGGCAGTGGACCCAGGACAGGCATTCCTGGATGTCCCACAGAGGCCCCTGGGGGGGCAAAGCCAGGCAGCAGACCCAGGACGGCTGCTCCTGCACACCCTGCAGAGGCCCCATGCTCCTGCATGCCCCGGGGAGGCCCCCAGGGGGTGGAGCCAGGCAGTGGACCTGGGACAGGCGCTCCTGGATACTCCTTGGAGGCTCTCGGGGATGGAGCCAGGCAGCAGACCCAGGACAGCTGCTCCTGGATGCCCCGAGGAGGCCCCAGGCCAGACCCCCCTTCCCACTGAGCTGACACACCTGGCACAGCTATGCCGGCCGGCTGCGTAGGCTCCCAGTGCAGAGCCACCCTGCCAGCCTCCATCTTGGCTGGGTTAATTTGCATACAGCCGCTCTGATTGGCTGGTGGTAACGGTCAATTTGCATGTTTCTCTTTTATTATATTATATATATGTGTGTGTGTGTGTGTGTGTGTATTAGAGTTTTCTCCAAGAAATCCAGAAAAAGGCAGAATGTGCCACTCACTGCCTAACAGTGCAAATTCCACAGTAGACTAGGTGGAATGTAGCAGCAAGTCAGGAGCTGAGGTGAGAAATCAAAGTATAAATTTGGTCCAGAGGTCTAAACAAATATCCAGCCTAGTGTCAGAATATAATCCAATCAAATGTTAAATTCTTTTTTTAAAAGAATGGAAGCATTGTACAAATTATGTTATAATTACATATTTTCTAACTAGAGGCCTGATGCACAAAATTCATGCAAGAGTAGGCCTTCTTTCCTCCGGCAGCTGGCACCAGCTTCTCTCTGGCACCCGGGACCGCAGGCTTCCCTCGTAGCCCTGGCTTCATCCGGAAGGTCATCCAGAAGGACATCCGGGAGGATGTATGGTCTAAATGGCACATTATGCTTTTATTATTATAGATTATTATAGATGGCTTGGAGATGTGCTTTAAGTTGGGAAGTACATTTAATACTTAGAATCTTAAACTTTTTATGTTCCTTTTGGAAGCCACACAGAATTTTCTGACACAAATAAGACAAACATGATATGTTTCCTATGGGAGGCTTCAGGTGTGAATCAAACGCCACAACCTGGGAGCACAACCATATGAATTTAAAATGTTGGTGCTTACATTTTAAGCTTTAAATTGAAGGCCAGCATACTTGTTTATGAAATTTTTCTTTTGTCTTTCTTTCACAGGTCAAGTCTTCAAGATTTTAAAAATAATGGTTTACAGCATGCTAATTTCTGTGAGGAGTGTGAAATGACAAAGAAATGAAAGGTGCTTAGAAGAGGAACTTTAATTCCTAATCTAGCAGCTAACCATCATTGTGTTGTTCTTATATCCTTTGTGTCTCTCCACGTCTCAGAAATGGTGTTTCCCCTTTATCTCCAGTAAAGAAAAATTTAACTGCTTTTGTCTTGACGGTTTAGCTCATTCGATTTCTCTTGCAAGTGAACCAAAGATCTCTTCCAGTGAGATGAGTAGCAGAGGCGGAGGGGATTGCATTCAGAATCTGAAACCCCATCCCTGCTTCTGCATCTTCATAACTGAGCCTGTGCAGTCATTTAACATCTTTTATTATATTTTATCTCATCACAAATACTATTAGTAATCTACAATAATAAAAGCCTAATATGCTAATTAGACCCGTCAGCCGAACGACCTTCCAGACATCCTTCCGGAGGAAGCCGCAGCTGTGAGGGCCGAGCCCCTTGCACGAATTTTGTGCATCGGGCTTCTAGTACTATTTAATGATGCTGTATTCTGTATATCAGAGGCTGGTCATAGTGATCATTGCTAGATAATATATAAGTTCTTGGTAAAATAGTATGTCAGTAAAGTAATTAACCATAGAATTAAAATAAGATACATGGGGATGGATAAATTCTGGCTAATAGCCCCAGGCATTTTCTAAGTTCTCAAACAAAATAATCCTGAAAAGATCAAGTCAGGAAAGACTATTTTGAGATAAAGCCTTGAACAAATGTTACCAGGGGATTCAGAAGAGGCAACTTAGTGAGTCTGCCTCCTGTGGTGGAATCATTTTCTGAGGCAATTTCTGTGTTTGTCTCCCAGTGTTTTTCCTTTTTTCATTTAGGCAAATAAGAGGCTAGGTGACCCTTTGCCTCAGGGGTGGGCTGTGGGAAGATAAAAAACAGAAGTAGCTTCCAACTTTACTTTTTGGTCTTCAAAACCTAAACTCACTGAAAGGATTATGTAAAATGATCTTCAGAAGCATTGAAGACTAGAGCCTTTGAAGAAGGCACAGTTAGTTTGAATGGATCCCTAGAGACCAGCAAGGATTCCATCTGAAGAAGCAGAAGGCTGACACTTGATTCTATCATCATACTGGCAAGTGGCAAGAACTCAGAGATGGCTGCCTTGTTCCCCAGCTTTTCAGAGAGAACCTTCCTCAAGCAGGTGCAAGAGTTGCAGAATCATGTGGACTGAAACAATAAATAACTTGTCCATAAGGTGTTAATTGCCAGCCATGAGGATCTCCCCAGAGCCTAAGTCCTTGAGATTTATCTATTCCTCCAAAGGACAGCCCCTGTTGATCTCATTTGTCTTCTGGACCAGCATAATCAGCACTATTGTCAAAATCAGATTAACTTTACAAAAGTGTTTATTCTTGCCACCTGAATCATGAGATGTCATAAAAAGAAGTGAAATTATAATAAGGAAAGCAACTTCATTGGCAAATCCACCTATTTTTTCTTGCCAAAACTAAGCTACAATCTGATTGCTTTCTCTGATTTTATTATTATTCATTGATCAATCAAATCTATTTAAGATATCACACCTGTCATTCAGTTATATCTATTGAGCACCCTCCATGAACATAGCATTGAGCATGAGAATAATGTAGTTATTTCGTGGTAATTGAGTTAATTTTATAATACAAATAGTTCTTAGTCTTATTCTTCCTTCACATTCTGGCCGTTATGTGCCTGAATAAAGCAAATTTCAAAACCAGGTCTGAATCAGTCATCCTTCCCCAAACACTTTAATTACAGCTGTTATTAAGTAACAACATTGAATCTGTTCTTTTCATGTAACATTATGGGATTTTAAAGCTGAGAGTGACCTTTGAGAGTGTAATTCCTACTCCCTTCCAACTCTTCTATTTAACAAATACGAACACTGAACCAAAAACTTAATTAATCTATCTAAAGTCACAAAGCTAATAAATAGTGACAGAAGAAGGGTTAGAATTTACGATTTCTGACTTCTGGCCTTTATTCTTCCTTTTACATTGTGAAGTTATGTACCCTCTTTATAATGGTTATCTTATCCGGAGAAATGATACCTGAAGAACAACTAGCATTGAATGATAACATTACTGTAAGAACACTTACTGAGTTTTTACTATATTCCAGCACAATTCTGCATGAATTTTTCTCATCACATTTTAAAAACAATCCTAAGAGACAGGTAACATTAGTGTTGTAATTTTACATGTTAACCTAATTGAACTAAACGCTGAATAGGAGTCAAGTCAAATGTCCCTAAGTGAAGGATTTTCTATTTAAACACAGGCAGTCAGACACCAGAGCTCAACCTAATGAGATACAGTTCTTCAAATTATAGAAAATTGACCAAATTAATGTTAGTAGTTTACTCACTTTGCAAGTGTTTAAATCAAATAGTTAAGATGTCCATGAGCTAGGCTCTGATCCAGGCACTGGAGATAGATAGCAAATGAGAAGAATGAAGTCTCTGAACTTGTAGATTTTGTATCCAGATACTTGTTAGGTGTTTTTAGAATGCAAGAAATTAAACCATATTTGGTTATTTCAATTGATAGGCAATTTAATTAAAGAAAACATGGAAGGTAAGAGATACCAGGAAGCAGGCCATTCAGCTACCTAGCCAGGCTTCCTGCGGGTGCAGGCCCCAGCAAAACTCTGGAGCCCTCAGGCACTCTGATAATATGATGAGGTGTCCCCTGAGCTGGTAGTCAGAGATTTTGAGGATTCAGCATAGTTGCATCTCTGCTCTGATCATTTACTCAGTCTCTGGATGGTTCTCAAAATTCCAAGGAGAGTATCTGACTAGATCAGCTGTCATTGCGTCACACAGAGCAGGCCTGGCAGGCAGAGCCGCTGTGTCAGGTCGCCGTCTGGTCAGTGGTCCGCTTATGTATGGCTGCATTGTAGTCAGGTGCCAGCTCTTGTTAAGCCAACTCTGGCAAAGGTGCAGGATCATGATAGGTAGGACATAAAGTGAGTTAGGGGGTGATGGGACTCAGAGAGCCATCCCCTTCATAGTTGCAATATTTCAATTCTATAAAGCAGACTCACGATTATTTTGGCTACATAAAGCCATTCATTTATTTTTTAAAACAAACATTTGTTGAGAATTAGATGAAACTTGGGTGGGTGGGTGGAGTTGCATGAAAAACACTTTATATGCAAATAAAAATAATACTTATCTTGACCAGATTCATTTAACTGCAAGATAAAATTTAAAGCTTCACACAATTTCAGTTTTTCTTACATTAACAGAATACTCCCTGATAGCCTCTCTTTTCACTTATATATAGTTCTTTTTTAAGACTTGAAGATGATCATTTAATGATAAAAAAGACATAGTTCCCTTCCCAAAGATGCATGAGGAAGTCAAACAAGAAAATAAACATGATGCCACATAAGAGAATTCACTCTAGATACTAAGAAAATCTATGGTAGAAGTGTCTTCTGGGGCTAGAGCTGGGAGTATGGAGAGGTTTGAAAAGGCTTCTCCATTGAGAAGAGACAGGTTTGAATCAGATATGAGCATTTATTCCAATATTCAGGCAGTATGGTAGAGCAGCAGCTCATCCACAAAAATCTGTTCTACCCCTTCCCATAAGCCAGCTGCTTATATTGGGTAGAAGGGCAAAGGTTACACTGGAAAGTAAGAATTACAGGCTTGGGAAAGCAGACAGGGTGTAACGGATACAGGCCCTATAATGGCTATAGGCAATAGGACTGAGGTTGTAAAGGGCGGGTGCCTCTTGGACTAGATTGTTTCAGCCACGGGAGGTAAATCTTTCCACAATGATAGGCAGTTGTTGGGAAAGGAGGATGGACTGCATTTCGATGTTATCTCCCATGTCCCAGTCCACACAACTCACACCCAGGTTAGAATGTGCTTTCTCTAATCAGAACAGAACCATCATGGTTAACAGCGCGTGATTGATATTTCTTATCATTATAGCTGGTCCCCAATACTCTATTTCTGCCCCTAATAGTTCCAAGCATTGCATAGGATGTGGAGGAGAAGGAGTCATGAAAACTAAGTCTGATGGTGCAGGTTGAGCCCATACTGAGCAGTTTAGGAATTTAGAAGTATTCTCTAGGCAATGTCTAGTCCTGAGCAGAAAAATTAAACAGAGTACTTTGTGATGTCATTCTTTCATCTGACTACAAGGTGTTATCTATACTAATAAAAGCGAAATATTAAAATTAACCGTTTCTCCGAGACAGGGTAAGCCACGCCCACCAGCCAATCAGAGCGGCTGTATGCAAATTAGCCCAGCCAAGATGGTGGAGGCCGCAGCCCTGGTGTGAGGCTTCTCCAGGGCTGCGGCCTCCGCCATCTTGGGAGCCTCCCGCCTGAGAAGGCATCTAGCGCATTGGGCCTGTGGATGCCTTTCCAGGCGAAAGCCGGGGTGGGGGGAAGGCAGGCACCAGGCGGCTGCCCGCGCCCCGGAAGGCTCCCGAGGCTGGGGCGGTGCCCCAGCCTCGGGAGCCTTCCGGGGCACGGGAGCCGGGCAGCCGGATCCCCACGGCCCCGCCGCCAGCCGCCTCAGAGCGTTCCGGGGCGTGGGGGCGGGGCAGCCGGATCCCCGCGGCCCGGCCGCCTTGGAGCGTTCCGGGGTGTGGGAGTTGGGCAGCCGGATCCCCACGGCCCGGCCGCCTCGGACGGTGGTCGGAGGTGGTCGGATCCCCGCAGCCCCGCCGCTGCAGCCTCGACTTCCTGGGCGAGAGCCTTCCGGGGCACGTGGGGAACAGGCGGCCGGACCCCCGCGGCCCTGCCTGGGAGGCCATGGGGCGGCCAGCGCCACCCCACTCGTGGACCAGGCAGCTGGACCCCTGCGCCCCCCCCCAAGGCCATGGGGCGACCAGCACCTCCCCACCTGCGGCTTCCCAGGCGGGAGCCTTCCGGGGCGTGGGGAACAGGTGGCCGGACCCCGCGGGCCCCCACCCGGGAGA
>PVJC01000982.1:19506-104467 GCA_004026665.1 Murina feae
CCACACCCCCTGGGGTGAGGGTCTCCACTGGGGAGCTTGGCCAGCTTGCAAACAGACATTGGCCCCTCACCCTGGCTGGCCAGGCACACCAGCAGGTGGACATCCCCAGAAGGATCCCAGACTGGGAGAGGGCACAGGCCGGGCTGAGGGACACCCTCCCCCTCCCAGTGCACAAATTTTTGTGCACCGGGCCCCTAGTTAATAATAATTGAACATTTCTCTGTCTCTCTCATACTCTCATACACAGATACACACACACACACACACACACACACACATCAGGTACCATGAATGCACATTGTATATCCTGCAATTTATCCAGCATAAAGCCTAAAAGATAGTTGGGCAGTTTTTTGTTGTTGTTGTTTGTTTTGTTTTTGTTTATTTTTAGAGAGAGAGGAAGAGAGACGTACAGAGAGATAGAAACATTGATGAGACAGGAACATCATCAATCAGCTACCTCCTGCATGCTCCACACTGGGGATTGAGCCTGCAACCTGTGCATGTGCCCTGACTGGGAATCGAATTGGCATTTCTGAGGAGACACTTACCATTGAGCCACACCTCCCCAGCTGCAGCTTTTTATTCACATGATTTAATACGTGAGCATTTCAACTCATCCTGGGTAAATGCTGAGTTCTGCCCTCTCCAAGTCAGGCACTGGTGGGCATAGTCAGAAAATCATGTGACAGCCTCAGACTGGATAATTTTAGCATCCTTAAATTTAGAAAGACATTTGTCATGGCTAGTCTGGTTGATTGTGAAAATTACCAGCTTTTGGAGATCTAAGAGAAATCAGTCCCTAACTAACATTATAAGTAAGGCCTTTTAAAAGATTTTTACTTTTTAAAATAAATTCTTGATAACATAAGATATTTTTTCCCATGGATACTAAAAAGTGCCAAAGTCTTTTATTTTTTTATTTATCTTTATTGTTGAAAATACTGCCCTCTCCCTAGACCTTCACCAAACTATTGTCTGTGTCCAGGGGTTATGCATATATGTATATAAATTGCCCCCCCCCCCCCCCCGTTATTCTCTCCCCACCTACTCACCCACCCACCACTGCCTTCTCTCTCACATTCCTCAGTTTGTTCCATGCTTCTATGTCTCTGGGTCTATTTTGTTCTTGAAGTTAAAGAGATGTGGTTTAAAATGTCAGCATTGTCATTGACTTGTTGCTGCTCTTATAAAAAATGTATTTTACTACCTTAACTTAGTATCTCCACATGCAAATTGGGTCCATTTACCCTCCAACTGATTCTGATGTTCCTGAGTGTGAGAAGTGAAGATAATGAGGTAGGCCCTAGCTAGTTTGGCTCAGTAGATAGAGTATCTACCAAAGAGTACCAGGTTTAATGCTGGTCAAGGGCATGTACCTTAGTTGCAGGCTCCTCCCCAGTGGGCCTTGCTCTGGGCACCGAAGGAGGCAACCAATCCATGGGACATTATGTATAAAGGTTCAATATAAGGGAGTTGAATGTGTATTTGAATAACAAAGAAAGTGATCAGGGAAGACCTAGTGAACCTAGTGACCTAGTAAGTCTCCAAGTTTTTTTTTTAACCAATTAACTGCCACGTGTCCAAAATGGAAACCATCCTCACACCATGATATTTAGAATTTAATTTAAAAAATCAATTTGCAATGAATATTATAAAAATAAATATGTTACTCACAATTTGGGTGTTCTTGAATTATTCCAGCTGAAGAGTCTCACGAAAAATGCTTTTAAAGCTGGTCAGGGCTGCCACTTAGGGAAAACATTGTTTTATAGACGCACATGGCATGCGGAAAGGTCCGCCGCTTGCGTCTACAGATGCTTATGACGTACAATGGAGTTAAATATATTTTTATTGATTTCAGAGAGGAAGGGAGAGGAAGAGAGAGAGAAAAACATCAATGATGAGAGAGAATCATTGATCGCCTGCCTCCTGCCTGCCTCCAAGCTGGGGATTCATCCCACAGCAACCTGGGTATGTCCCCTGACCTGCAATGGAATCGAACCATGACTTTCTGGTTCATAGGTCGACCCTTAACCACTAGCCACACCAGTGGGACCATGCATGAGTGTAGGGAAGGAAAAGTATTTTTCTCTGTATCCTTCTAAATTCTTAGCTGAGACCCAGGTATTAAAAGACAGACTAACAAGGGTTGTGGTAGGCAGTTAGACAGACATGAGCAGAGCAAGGGCTAAAGGCCACATACTGAAGGTCATCAGGACGGAAAGCCCCAGGTGCATAGCAGCAGACAATTGCAGGGT
The DNA here is from genome assembly GCA_004026665.1 of Murina feae. Lineage (NCBI taxonomy): Eukaryota > Metazoa > Chordata > Mammalia > Chiroptera > Vespertilionidae > Murina > Murina feae. Next base: position 21,768 of record PVJC01000982.1, read on the forward strand.
GGGAGCTGGCCCCCAGGGTGCCCTTTGCTCCCATAGTATACTGCTGGCCATGTGGTTTGGAGCCCCGACCTTTCCTCCCTGGAGAGAACATCTAGGCCTCCATTGAATTTCAGCTCCAGTTCCACATAAGCAACAAAATCAGCCACAGCTAATTTTGAATCAAATAATTACCACCTGCCCTGGCGTCAGGCAATCAGTAGAGACCCTGAAAGGAAAAATACTGAATCACCTTGCTGGTGTAGCTCAGTGGATTGAGTATCATCCCATGGACCAAGAAGTCCTGGGTTCGATTACCAGTCAGGGCACATGCCGGGTGGGAGTCTAGATCCCCAGGAGGGGGTGTGCAGCAGGTAGCTGATTGATGTGCCTCTCTCATCGATGTTTCTCTCTCTCTCTCTCTCTCTCTCTCTCTCCCTCTCTCTCTCTCTCTCTCTCTCTCTCTCTCCTTCTCTCTCCTTCTCCCTTTCTCTCTGAAACCCATAAAAATATTTCAAAAATAAAAAGTAAACTGCTGAATATCCTCTTGAGATCTTCCATTGGGACTTCCCCTAAAATCTCCACCCTTAAAACTCTTAAGACTGAGGACTCAGCTTGCTCTCCCTCCCAGAGAACCCCTGCACTTTTCTCTTTCCCTTCCCCTTCCCATCCCCCGACTTTCCCATCACCTGCAAGCACATTACCATTAGCTTCCTCTCTCTGAAGCTCCAAGGGCCCTTCCTTTACTACTTTTTCTGCTTCTGCAATTTACTGAGTAAATGTTCTCCTATAGTTTGGGTCTTGGCTCTGAATTCTTTTCTAGCCAGAACCCAAGTACCAAGGTTGCTGAACTCAGGTGCCATGTGACCCCACCAATTACTCCAGTATACAACAGAGTGAAAAAGAAAACCACACAAGTTCATTAATATATTAACCTTGTCCTAGTCAGTTTGGCTCATTGGATAGAGCCTTGGCCTGTGGACTGAAGAGGCCTGGGTTCCATTCCCATCAAGGGCACATGCCTGGGTTTTGGGCTTGATCCCCAGTAGGGGGCGTGCAGGAAGTAGCCAATCAATGATTCTTTCTCATCATTGATGTTTCTATCTCTCTCTCCCTCTCCCTTCCTGTCTGAAATATATATATACACATACATATACACATACATATAATGTATACATGGAAGACATTTAGAAAAAAAAATTAGTAATTCTCCAGGGTGGCTTAGAATTCAGGCCATCTTAATAAGGAAAGGGGAGGGGAGATGTAGGCCTCTTAGTGGAGAATAAATGATTTTTAGGAAAAACAAATGGACCCTTGGAAGAATAGATGGCAAGTTTGTGAAAAAGTTGTCTGTGTGTGGTATCTACTTCTCTCCTTTCCTGTTTTTAGTCAGTCTTCCCTGGTTGATGGAACTTCTGGGGAGCACATTTATAACAGCTGAGTTCCTTTATGTCTTTCAGCAAACAAGGGGAGTTCAAAGAGTGTCTTTCTCAATGTTTATTTTTTCAAGTGCCTACATATCCAAAATAATCAATATGCCAACTTGGGGTTGTGTGCCCTGAACTGAAGTCATAATTTGGGGTGCACACTCTGCTACTCTTTTTCAGGAAGCTAAGACTTACCAAGGTCAAACAACTTTCTAAATATCAGAGACCAAGCAGGGATTAGAACCAAGACTGCTGTAATACCTTGAAGTCAGAGAAACAACTTTGCAGGCTGTGTCAGTATAGGTCAACTCTTCAGGTCAGAGTCACTGGGAATGATGGAAATAGGAATGAAAAGGAGGGATGGGGAATGACAGGATTTATAGAATTTTTTTAAGAACTAAATTCTCCATAAGCCTCAGGCAGATCAGAAATGAATTAAAAATTCATATTTAAGAATGTTCCTAGAACAACCCTCTACCCAAATAACATTATTGCTATTGGGAAGAGAAAAATAATTGAAGAGACTAAGATCACTTTGATATAAATTACACTCCACAATTGCAGATCCCAATATGGATTACAGGGGATCTATTTCTCCTACAAATTGAAGAGAATAAATATTACCGACTGACTGATGCCAAATACATTTTTTTATCTGAAAATGGTGAGGCTGAAAGTGGTTCTTCTACAAAAAACAAAAACAAAACAAAACAAGAACAGCTCTAGCTGATTTGGCTCAGTGGATAGAGCATCGGCCTGTGGACTGCAGAGTCTTGGGTTCGATTCCAGGTAAGGGTATGTACCTCAGTTACAGGCTGGATCTTTGGCTCTAATCAGGGTGTATGTGGGAGGCGACCAATGGAAATCTCTTTTTCACATTGATGTTTCTTCCCCCGCGCCCCTTCCACTCTCTCTAACAAAATCAGTGGAAAAATATCCTCAGGTGAGGATTAACTACAACAAAAATAGATAAATAAATAAATCAACAAACAAACGAACAAGATCAGTGGCAATGCCCCAGGCAGTCCAGATCCTCAGAGCTTGGGCCATGCTTTGCCCTTTAATAACCATTGCCAATGCATCCAAGAGGAAAGGCAAGTCAGCTGAAAGGGAAGAAAAGGGAGAGCCCAAAGAGAGATGGGCCAAAATACCAGCAGGAAAACATACATTCTCAGATAAATTAAGTGCAAACTGACAGGAACGAGGGAGCAAAAAGAAAAGAGGCAGCACTAGCCAGGAAACTTACCGAGAAGGGAAAGAAACCAGCCTCGGGGGAAACAGCAGAGAAGGAAGTCACCTGACTCCCACAGTACTTGTGTTATCTGTGCTGCCTGTACCTCCCTCACGTAGGATCTAAAAGAATGTTTCTACCACCTATTTTGTAAGTATAAATTTTTGAAGCTTACAGAAATACAATTTTTAAAAAGGGTGCCTCTCATTCTTTTAAAAACACATTTTAAAAAAACATAGTGTAAGTGCATTAAATAAGTGACATCTTGTGCTAATTGGTATTTTTGTTCATGAAAATCCAAAACATCTTGGGATATGGATTTAATGCAGGGTTTTTTTTCTTGTGTGTCAACCTAACATTTCAATGACTAATGAAACACAATTTGAAAGCCACTGTTTGCCAGGAGAGAACCATAAAGACATGGAAGGCAGGGAAAAAATGTCATCCAACATACAACTCAGGGCTGTGAACTTTGTGTAAGTTAGTACACACACCTATTTCTGATATGTTATATGCAAGGTAACAAAGTCTTATATTCCAAATAAACAATGAGAAACATGGACATTTCCAATAAAGAGGATTAAATGACCTTTCCAGGCTAGTGAGTGTAAAATATCGAAGATATTAAAAAAACAAATAGTTGGCACCTAGGGAAATTGGAATATTTAAAAATATGCCTTGAAGAGCTAAATGACCTTTACTTTTTCAAACTAAATATAAAATGCTCACCTGCGTCCAGATTACACATTTATCTATTGAGAGAGTTTGATTTGAGGTAGTCAAGCATTTAGACTTAGGGCATTTGACTTGCCAAAACTCATAGCATTAAAATAAAAGGGAGTTTTCCCGGGAAGATTTTTATCTGTATAGCTAATGGCCCAGGAGAAACATAAATGGAAATTCACTGTGATATAGTACTTTGAGCTAAAACACAAAGCAACCACCACCTTCCCTTGCAAAACAGCTTTGCAGTTAAAAGCTTTAGTTCCTTCTTTTCTCTAATTTGGCCAGGGAATTAGGGGTTTCTATCAGGCTTAACAGCTATTGTGGTGTTTCTATCTTCTTAACAGCATATTCTAACAATCAGGTAATTACAGGTGCTTCTCTAGTACTTATATTCTAGGGCAGTAGACTCTTTAATAAGCATTTAATCTCTAATGCCATAAATTATCATTCCTCATTTCTATGCTAAAATAAATAATGGCTGCTCAATAACCAGAAAGAAAAGTTAGCCTGGCCCACATGGCTGTGTGGTTGAGCATTGACCTAAGAACCAGGAGGTCACGGTGGTTCCATTCCTAGTCAGGGCACATGCCCAGATTGAGGGCTGCATCCCCAGTGTGGGCTGTGTAAGAGGCAGCTAATCAATGGCTTTCTCTCATTATTGATTTTCTATCTCTCTCTCCCTCTCCCTTCCTTTATAAAACCAATAAAATATATTTTTTGAAAAAAGTTTAAACTTTAAAAAAATATGATAAATACCCTATTTCCCTTTGCCTTCTTGGGAAAGGATCCCGATAGAGCTTGAGAAGCTCCCCATTATCCAGGGTCTTGCTTTCTCTCTCTCTCTCTTTTTTTTTTAAAGAGCCCTTTTGGTACAGACTGTTAGTGGAAATATCCACATGATTTAGATCATTTGGAAATTTCTCATCTCAAATTCTTCAACTGATGCTAATTTTATTGCATTCAAAGCAAGGTTATCAATGTGAAAAATAGATATAAAAATAGTAGCAGTGGCTACTACTGGAAAAAGGTAGGTAATGGAATGGAAGCAGTTTTAGTGGTAGCTTGTAAGGGTGTGAGTTTGACCTCAAATCCCTTCAAAAGGCTATCAGAGTCACATTGGTATTTCAAGTCTACATTATAATTTTTTATGTGAGCTTGATTTTTTGTGGAAAATAATTGATATTACTTTTCGAAGAGCTCTAAGCCACTGAGACTGTTAGAGGAAAAGTGATGGTATTTGCATAATATGTGTAGTTTTATTTTTAAAATGTGTAAGTAAATGTAAGAACCTGGTCTTTAAAGTGCAGCTATTAAATCCCCATGCTTTTTAAAGCAGAAAATTCAGTATAATCTGTTATCATTTCTGACTTGCTGCAGCAGCCATGGCATCCTTGTTAGAGGAAGGATGGAAAAAACAAACAAAAGAATGGATCCCAGCACAAAGTAGCAGCAATGCCAGCTGGCTTATCTTAGAGCTACCAAGTGAATGCTGAAGGAATCTGTTTCAAATCCCACAAGCGAGAATCACAGGGTTATATCACAAACTAATGCAACTATTCGTGGTTGAGGAGGAAGTAATTCAAATTAGAAAAAAAACAAACACATTTCTATGGCTTCATAATCAGTGCCACTGCTCAATGGACTCCTGTGTTAAAGACGGTTTTATATGGAAGGACATCTTGGCCTCTGATCTCAGATCAATTTTCTCTTGCCTGACAGTTCATCCCTCCTCACTTCTCTAGTACTGGAATATAATCAAACTTATTGTCACTTGGGTAAAATGTTGCCAGAAAGGAAGAGGAAGCTTCCTGAAATAGAGAAATCCTCCAGGTACTATTTTATGTCAAATAAATAAATAAATAAATAAATAAATAAATAAATAAATAAATTAATTAATTAATTAATAAATATTAAACACACATGCACAATATATTGTGAGAGGAAGCTCCAAGTCAATACATTCAGCCATACTTATGCACAGAGTTCTGAGTCCTGAATAGGCAAAACTGGTACCCTATGGGTTATTTGGATTTAAATAACTATACATTTGTCCAGAAAGATCCCCTAAAGGCAGACATGCAAATCACAGCAAATTAAAACATTATTTCATAGTTTGTGAAAAAATATGCACATTGATTGACTACAGAATTCTAGTTCTAAGAATTTGTGTGAAGAAAGTAATGTAGGATGTACATGAGAGACCAAAGAAATGTAGATGTCATCAGTAAAAAATGTTGTTAAAAAATTAATACATCCAGACAAAAGAATATGCAGATATTACCAACAAACTTTTCAAAGAATGTTTATGAATTTGGAGCATGATTGTGATATGTTTTAAAGGAGAAAAAGAAGTTAATAAAACATATTTTGAAAATAATCCCATATTTGCAAAATATTCTGTGTGGATTATTTTAAATTTTTTATTACTTGCTTCTGTGTTCTCTCATTTTTACCAATACATGTGTATAATTTGTAATGTAAAATATAAGTTAATTTAAAAAGCAATCTGCCCAAGATGAAGTATTGAGTTTGTGCTATTCCTACTGACTTTTCCGGGCATTGTCATCATGCTTGGAAAGAGCAACCTGGCTGTCTTCTCCTGGTTTAAGGATTTCAACACAAAACTTCCTCTCTGGCTTCATCCACTTACTGGGAAAAAGACAAAGCAGCTCCCCATAGTCTAGTCTACTGTTCTGAGGCAGCAAAAGAAAGATTTCCTAGATGCCACACTTGTCATGCTTTAGAGCATCAAAGAGTAAAGCTCACCACCTTCTTCCTTAACACTTGGGATGGGATAGGGGAGGGGAGAGCAGGGAATGAAATCATTGGGTTTCTTTCCCCATCCTACCTCCAAAATATGTCAACAAAGATATGAGGGGAAAGTTAGCATATCAGTTCTGATTGCTCAGTCCTTGTGTGTTTCCAGGGAAGCCTTGAAACCATGATCGATCCTTGGCTAACTCCTGGTACTATAGCCCTCAGAATGCTTTTTTATGTCACTAATTGATGGTGCTGTTATGTACAGCTGGAGCCAAGGGGCAGGCTGCACCAACTTGTCAGGACTTGTCAGGATTGATTTGTGCAAGCATGAGGATGGGTGATGTGCCTGGTTTCACCACCATGGTTCACATTTCACTTACCATGGTTGGTTGCATAGCAGAATGTGTCCAGCTGATCAGTCCTCTATAAAATCTTTGAGTCCTGAGACTTGGGCAGACTTCACTGGGCTGTGACACTTTGCATGCATCTCCACCTTTCCCGGCCAGAGAGAATAGTGCATCTTATCTAATCTAATAAAAGAGTAATATGCAAATTAACTACCACTCCAAGATGCCTAAGCCACGCCCACCAGCCAAGCCACGCTTACCAGCCAATCAGAGCAGCTGTATGCAAATTAACCAAGCCAAGATGGCGACCAGCAGCCACAGAGCTAGAGCAAACAGGAGGCTTCCATTGCACCAGCAATGGAGTTGAAACTGCCTGCCTAGGCTGGCTGGGCCTCTGCTCAAGGCAACAATGTTTCAATTATAGAAGCCACGGAGCTGAAGCAAACAGGAGGCTTCATTGCCTGATTAGGCTTCCGCTCAAGGCAACAAAGTTTCAATTATAGAAGATAAATAAATCCCAGAAACCTGATTCCAGCCAGCCTTGCTGGGACCTTGGGTCAATGTGAGTTGTGGACAGCCTGAAAATGGCCCTCAGCCCCTCACCCAGGCTGGACAGGCACCCCAGTAGGAACTCAAACCCTGAAGGGACTGTGGACAGCCTGAAAATGGCCCTCAGCTCCTCACCCTGATTGGCCACACCCCCATGGGGTGAGGGTCCCACTGGGGGGCTTGGCCAGCTTGCAAACAGCCATCAGCCCCTCACCCAGGCTGACCAGGCATGCCAGAAGGTGTACATCCCCAAGGGGTCCCAGACTGTGAGAGGGCACAGGCTAGGCTGAGGGACTTCCCGAGTATACAAATTTTTGTGCACTGGGCCCCTAGTGTGATTAATAAAGGGGAAGGATTTGGAAGCCTGCTCCTGACTTTTCTGGACTCCTTCCAGAGGATACCCTTTTCCTGTAGCTCTGGCTCCTTTTTCTGTAATAAACCTTAGCAGTGAATACATCTAGTTAAGTCCTTCAAATGAATCAGAAAACTTCAGGTTGGTAGTCAGACCCCCATAATATAAGCTCTCTATTCTACCCACTGCATGCTGTACAGTCTGTGTTGCCATTTCTGTTTTCTACCAAGATGGCATTGATATACGTCTGGAGTGCATCTATTTAACAATCTTTCTGCACACCTGAATCTAAGGAACTCATCTCAATGGACACCTCTTTTTGTCTTACGAGGAGTTGATCCCCTACCCCCAGAGCTGAGAGCCTTCCTGAGGCATCTGTGAAGCATAAGAAGAAGAAAAAAGTGAACTAGAGAGCAATATACCAGTGGCGAGATTTCTATCCTGAAGATAAAAGAGAATGCCAGAAGGGCCGAGGCAGGGGTCCTTAAAGATGGTGGCTGCAGAGAAAAGCAACAGAAAGGAGTCAGAGTGCCCAGGTTCCTAGCAGCTGCTTTGATTCTTTTGATTCTTTGGTGTCAATTGATTTTGAGCAATTATTCTGGTGATGTAGTTACTGATATTAACCGTCACTCATCCCATGGCTTCTTGTGCCTGAAGAGTTATTAATTTATGTTGCCATGTCCCCTATCTAGGACCATTAGTATAGTTGAGAGAATATTCACATTTTTCCAAGTATTAGATTTCTTAGAGCTTCCTGCAAGGAGGTAATCTGGGGGCGGGTGGATGGACGCACAGTACAGTTTTGTTTATTGGTCACTTGGAATTTAAAATCTATGAATCAGATTATAATAATGGACTTTCACTATCAACACAATTAATTTGATTTATAATAATTGTTCTTAAATAAATTTAATATTTTTTCAGGTGATTACATTAAAAAAATAAAAGCAAATAATCTAACATGTTTGAAAAAAGAATAGCTTCATGCACATTAGTTCCTTTGGAACTAGTACTTTATTTTAATGGATTTCCAATGTTCAGAAAGCCCATCATCTTTATTCCAAGACTCTCTAAATTCTCTTCAACTTATTCCTCCGATTAACACTATTAGATCTATCTTCCAATATTTTCTCTTCTTCCTTCACTTTAAAAGTCAGCTAAACCTCTGTCTACGCAGGAAATGGCAGAGCATCTAATTAGGACTTTGTTATCTATTCTTTGACAACAATGACAGAAGTGTTACCAAATTCAGTTAGAATTCCAATCTAACCCAAAGCAATTATAACCCAAAGCAATGTTATAATATGTTCTGCAATTCCTGAAAGAAAGATGTCAAAATGTTTTTATTGTATAACTCTTCAACCTATACAATCTTTGAATTAGCTAATGTGATTAGATAACACCAAAACAAAAATACATATATTTCAAGTAATGGTAAAGTCATTCTGTCTGATTCTTGAAGTTTTGAGTGCCTTCAGGATGATCACTACTTGTTCTGTCCTTTACAGAAAGAAGGAACCTAGCACATAACAAAAGAAGTCAATCATTTTTATAGAGTGTTAAGCAATTATATTCCTACTTCCAACAGTAAAGTACTTTTGAAATTCTCCTATAAAACAGTACATCATATATAACCCATTGGATACCAAAATGCTCTTTTACCAGAATTACAATGTCAATAAGCACAGTAATTTTATTATTAATGTAAAATTTCAAATTTATTTTTGAAATAATGTAAGTACAGTTTCTCTCCTTCCTCCAGACACTTTCTTCCTCACTCTGGAAACTCCAGGAGACAAGTGGATACCAAGCACTGAGTTTGGAAAGCAGAATGAGCGAAGGATAATGTAGGTGTAGGCTGACAGGCTCAAGAGAGGTGAATACACAGTAACTCAACACATCATCGTTTCTAACAGCCATGCAAAATACACAGTGTACAAGACAGAAGAGAGAAAAGATCCAAACTGAAGAGTGAAAAGAGAGCCTAACGAAGCCTTACTAAAGCAAATGTAGACGAGATCAGACCCACTTAGAGAGCAGGATAGCTAAGATCTAGTGGGCTTTGATCTTCTAGCTGTGTGATTTTTATTAAGTAATTTACACAGTCTACATTTCAATTACTTTAACTGAAAAGCAGGAACCATGACAGTATGTAATATAATATTTCACAAGTGCTGTCTTGACCCAGTTTTGAAAGCATGGCTAAAAACTCAGTGCTCATTGTGGGAAGTTTGCCAAGTCTACACTTCGACACCTTCCCCCTTATCAGGCTCAACACTCCTGGGTCACAATGCACACGTCTAACTAACCGCAGGAGGCCCCAGATGCCAAATATCTGGGATGGCCTCTTCTAAGGTCAGCAGAACTATTCAAATTGATTGTGTAATATTAATAACAGGAAAGGACCAAGGGGGAAGCCACACATTGTAGTGACCATTCCCCATAGATCACTAGAAAAAGGGGTCCAACAGAGAGGAAGTAGATACATGCACAGTGAAGTTGGGGTATCAGTCAAATCTGGGAACAGAGATCATTGGCCACAATGGACAGGGACAGTGCAGGTCCTCGGAACTTTGGGAATACATAATCCCCTAAACAAAGGAGTTTGCTCTCTTGGTGTTCTTGGCTTTTGCTCTCTTGGTGTTCCCTTCCTTGCCTTTGCCTGCTTCTCCATAGCCATGTGCACCCGCATGTAATACACCGATGGATTGCAACTGGGAACAAAAACTAAGAGAGCCTGGTGCTGGACGGAACACTGCACCAACATGGGGCGCCATTTCTGGACGTTGGCTTTGGTTTCACCTCTGCTGAAGCCACTGATGTGCTTCTTCAATGGGAGATGAGAACTTGGAAACTCAAGGCTTTAATTCCATAGAGATAAAGCTTTCCACAATCCCTCATCCTCCCATGGGGGCCTCTGAAAATTCTTATTGCAGGTGTACCCCAAGAACCCCCCTCCCCCAGTTAACAAAAATAATAAATCGACATGAAACTTATGAAACATACCTAACTTTACTCAGGGTGCCCTTCATAAGCTGTCTCCTGCATTTCCCGCAGGCTGTTACCCTTTCCCCAGGTACAGCCGCCTGTGTGGCCTTGCCTGGCAGCCTTTCACCCACTGACAGAGCTGTAATCAATGAACAATTCTGCTTTTCATTTCTGTAGGGGTAATTTATTATGTCCCACCATCGTCAGAAATCAACAACTGTTAAAATACAGCTCTTACCTTATAATTTATAAAGATGAAGGGAGATAATGCATGTGATTTCCTTAGCACAATGCCTGTTATGTAGGTTGAGTTTCACCCCCTCCTCCCCCCCGCATTTTTTTTTTTTTTTTACCCTGTGAGGAACACTTCTTCAGGATATAAAATAGGAGACCTTCAGGCCACTACAGGGAACAGGGGAACAGAACTAGGACAACAAAAATCTTGGTCTTTAAATTCACTATTTAGAAAAATATTGATTAGATAGAAACAATCCTTCACAATTCTCATCCTTCCCCACCAATCCCACTTTCCAATCTTAAAAAATCCTTAGATGTGAGAAGGAAGAACTAAGATAAAGAAGAAAATGACATATTCTGGTGGGTTTCCATGAATAAAATCTGATTCTACATATAGAAATGTAATTTTGTTCTGCACTCTCCCTCAGGTCAAATTTAGAAATGCAAACAATTACCCACATGAACGTAGGGAAGGAGCCTCACAAAATTTTACTTGCCTTTGGATTGGATGTAACAGGGTAGATGTGTCAGCATGGGGAGCCTCAGGTAGCAGCACCAAGCCTCATGAGCAAACATAGTTTAATGTTTCCTCTAGAAAGGTCTGAAATTTGCAAGACAGTCAGAAGATGCTGGTCACATTAAAAGCATATGACAGTGGAATTCGCATTAAACCAAATGACAGGATACTAGGTGGGAACGTAGACATCTCAGTGGAAGACAAAATAAAAGAATTACCATTACAAACAATTATATCTATAGTGAATATCCAAACACATACCATCATAGATTTGGCTAAGGGCTAGACATTAGCCGTCATTGTCATAATATTACATCAGCAATATGTCAGAAAAATTATGTTCACTCAATATCTATGTGCTCCAAAGCTCCCTTGAATCTGGGCAAGAACCAAGTGACTAGTTTTACCAATAAACTATGAGCAGAAGAGATATTTATTTTCTGGGCTGTGGCAGTAAAAAGTCCTTGTTTGAGCCCCTTACCACTTGTTTCTCTGTTTTGGCAATCATAGAGGTAACATGTTGAGATAGATGAGACACAAGATAAAAGTAGTTTGGTCTCCTAAGGCATCATTTGAGATAAAGCAGTTTGACATACCATAGAAATTAGCTTTTAAATGATAAGTCAATGGTATTTCCCAGTTATTTGTCATGGCTACAGAATTTTGTAAATATTTACCAACACAGGCCTCCAGAATTAAAAGTAACCCCCAATAGGAAATGATGCAAAAAAAACTGTACGTTGGCTGACTATATTTTGAATTAATTCTGAAAAATTTTTAATTGGTCACTTTATGTTTTCTACTTCTAGATAAAATGGAAATTTGGGAAAGACAGTAAAGAAATTAAATTTATTGCATAACTGATTTTAAATGTTTGAAGAAAGCCCACACCTGCTACACCATTATTAATATTATATACATATGTAGTTTTCTCTAAAAAAATAGGGCCTTAGGAATGGTGAACCCCCATGAGATCAAAAATTTGTGTATGAATTTTGAGTGCCTCCCCCCCAAAAAAAGAAAACAACTTATCTCTTAGTATCCATGGGGGGTTGGTTCAGGACCTCTTGAGGATACCAAAATTTGCAATGCTTTTGTCCCCTGTATACGAAGATCCAGATTAGTACATAGAGCTGATTCTTCACATCCTCAAATTCCCAACTGTATGTGTTAAACAATAAAGTTATTATTGGAAAACAAATTAGTGTAAAAGTTGATATCACGTGGCTTCATGACCCAGTGATGCCACTTTTTGGGTGGTTTGGACAAGCTTTTTTTAAAAAAAATATTTCTAATATTTTACTTTTCTCATTTATTAAAAGAGAAAACTAATATAACTTATAAGATTGTGGTGAACATTAAGTTGAGTCAAGGCACATAAAATTCTTAAAAGAGGATCAGACATATAGGGAGTCTTTAATCAATATCTATAATTAATTTAATGTGGTTATTATTGCAATGGATGGAAATCCACACAAATATAATAACTTTGCATAAAGTCAAGATGATTCAATAAATCCCTGTAATACATGGAAGACAATGATATAAGAAGGTATTTAAAGTAACTAGAATGAAAAATTAAGGATTTATCTTCAAGATATTTAGGCTATGTTTATGCCTCTTGCAATAGGAACTGGTAGGCAGCTAACAGAATATGCCTCTAAAGCTTGAAATTTTTATTTTACTGTTTCTAAAAGAGGCAGAAAACATGGACTATATTATTTTGTAGAACAGTCTACTCATCTTGGAATTATAAGCAAGTAGAAACAGGTTTGCAAAATGGATATTTTTCTTTTAAAAATCTGTAGGTAACTTGCAAGAGCAGGCATTTCAATATTCACATGCCTCATGTGTACCATTGGGTTTACAATCTCCTGATTGCTATCTTATAGTAAATTGTTCTGTTTATAGCTCTAAAATTGCTATCTGGGTGACAGTCTTCTGTTTCTAATCTTAAGATGGTTGTCTAGTAGCTTGGATCCCCATGGCTCATCATGCAGCCTGATAATACTGTGAAGGAAAATACAATTAGCTAACCATGCACCTGCTCAGCTTTGAATTTGATGAGTGCAACTTGTAATATGATTGACATCTTGGGGCTTGTAATCATTTAAAATAGAAATTCTGTAAGAAATTCTGAAACATATAAATATATGTAAATATTTTGTGTAATATATTCTCTCTCTCTTTATAATATATAAACCTTCCCAAATGGCTTTAAAAAGCTAACCAAATGTGAACTGTGGATTCAGAAATCTTAGAATAGTTTGAATTTTTACATTCATTTTAGTTTTTAACCATATACCTCACAGCTTCTTCATAATCTTTCCCTCTTATCATCATCATTTTAATTAAATATTGGATATTGTTTCAGGATAATAGTATTTCAGTATTTCCAAAGTTGTATCCTGTAGTTATTTATCATGTAATAAACTCTAGAAAATTTATCAACTTATTTATAATTTAAGTACTTCATGAGAGGTTTGACTTCTATTATCAATGATGTATTTAAAGCATTGCTAGAGATAAGCATATTGGTATGTCATAGTCTCTGATATATGTAGGGGCCAAGTGGTTCCTTTATAGAACAGACTTACAAGACCCTGAGAAAAGGGCACAACCAGTAGACCATATAATAATTTTACAGAGAGGAGAGAGGGAAAAGGTGGAAAGGAAAAAAAGAGAGGGAGAGGGAGAGGGGGAGAGAGAGAGATAAACATTGACATGAGAGAGACACGTTGATTAGTTTCCTCCCGCACACATCTAACTGGGTCTGGGATCAAACCTGCAACCCAGCTAGTGCCCTTGACTGGGAAACTCTTCAGTGGGAGGGCTGATGTGCTAACCACTCAGTTACACCAGCCAGGGCTTTATATAATTATTTTAAAAATATTTTTACTTATGATTATATTAACTTTTTATTTCTTAAATGAAAAACCTGATTTTTCCATCATAAATGAGTTGCTTTGAGTAGTTCAAGGAGGTGAACTGCAGTTTTCAGTAGTATCAGAAGAACATTTGTCAAGGGTCTAATGAAAACCACTGGTACTTTAAAAATAAGTCAGTATGTTAGCATAAAGTATGCTTCTACCAAAGTTCTTTTTTTAAGTAGAGGATTAAAGAGAAGTGTTAACTAATTAGAGGAAGAAAGATATTTCTTCATCAGAAGATAAAGCTTTGAGGATGAGTACCACTTCTTAGTAATGGTCAGATAACTCTAGATTTGTCTAATTTTTCTTATCTGGATGACTAGGATTATTCCAACAAAAATTTTATATTAAGTCAAATGAACCAACATATGTAGAATAAGTTTATACATGATAAAACAGTATTAATTAGTGAGTCCTACAACTGATAGGAACTAACATGGTGCTATTGAAAATGTAAACTGTACCTTAAAGCATTAGAAACACAAGGTATTTCTTCCTCTTCCTCAATTTATCAATGGCTTAAAATATAGAGCCCCCTGATATATGTTACTGTAAACACTACGGAATGACTATTATCTAAAAAATATGGGCCTAAACATCTGAGAGAATGTGTTCATGTCCATGCAAATAGCAGGTGGTGTGATCAATAGGACCTTTAAGATCCATACCTGAACAAATTTGAGTAAGAGAACTTTAATATATTGCTGAAAAACATTTCCTATCTACTGACTCAGTTGACATCATAATATAATCAAATAACCATAGCGGTTTTGAACAGTAACATAATCCTGAATGAGAAGTTATTGAAATGTGCAAGTTCTTACAGTGTGGAAGCATGAAGGAATGAGAAACTATCCTATATAATAAAGAGTGAATATGGAAATGGTCATCATGCCTTCACACCCTCATGCCCTCACACCAGGGCTGCAAGACCTGAGGCCATGTCCCCTGCCCCAATATTGGGACCAGGAGACCTGAGACCACATCCCCCACCTCAGCAGCAGGGCTAGGAGACTTGAAGCCAAACACGCTGCCCTGGCAACAGGGGACCTGAGGCTGGGCTGGGGGACCTAGTCCACACCCCCCACCTCAGCACCAGTGCTGGGTCACCTGAGGCCACACCTCCCACCTCAGCACCAGGGCTGGGGGTCCTGAGACCATGCCCCCACCCTGCGGGGCTTGACAGGGGTAGGGTCAGTCAGGTCTGGTCATGCACAATTTTGAAGCACATGTGCATGGGCAGGGACTTGACTCTGGATCCTAAGGCGCACCCCAGACTCTGACAAGAGGGAGATTTTCATATGCATTTTACTAATTTTCTTTCATCTCTGACACTTCTATTATAGAGAAAGGGTAAAGAGCAATATTAAAACATTTCCTCTAATTAATTCCCTTTTATGTGCACAAATTTTGTGCACTGGGCACTAGTATTAAAAATAAGAAAATTGGAATAAGAGAATGCTGAGAGATCTTGTTCATGTTGACAATGTCTCTGAAGTCACTCCCACACAAGTCTGTGGACTTGTCTCAAGTCACCAGTCACCAGTCACCAAAGAGTGACAGACTCATAGACATAGAGCAGGTTGACAGCTCAAGAGGCTGTGAGTGAGGCTGAGGGGTGAAGGGATTAAGCAAAAAGAAAAAATTAATAAATCATGGACAGGGACAACAGTGTGGTGCTTATGGGGTGGAGAGGTGTGGGTGGGTAGAGGAAGGTAAGGTGTAAGGGGGATAAATGGTGACAAAAAATAAATTAATTTTTTTAATTTAATAAAATAAAATGGAGGCTTAACCCTGAAAAAATAAAAAAGTATTAATGGTTTTTGGATACAACATACCCAAAATTCATTTTTTTTAATTTCTAAAGAAACAAACAAACCATAGTTAATGAAGCATAGTCTGTACAGTTGAGAGTCTATACATATCAGTAGGCATTTGCACTAGGACTTCAGTGGTTCTCAACCTTCCTAATGCCACAACCCTTTAATATAGTTCCTCATGTTGTGGTGACCCCCAACCATAACATTATTTTCGTTACTACTTCATAACTGTAATTTTGCTACTGTTATGAATTGTAATGTAAATATCTGATATGCAGGATGTATTTAGGCGACCCCTGTGAAAGGGTCGTTTAACCCCCAAAGGGGTCGTGACCGACAGGTTGAGAACTGCTGCACTAGGCGGTAAAAACATATGGAATGTATCACATTTCAAACAACCAAAGGGTTCCTAGGAATAATTAATGAGATTCATAACTATGAACAAAAATAAGCTCATTTCACATCTTTAGATGATTAAATCAAGAACAAATCTTCCTCTCCCCAACTGGTTTTTCTTAGAACAAATTTCTGACACAGAAGAGAAAATTTGTTTCATATTTTATTGAATTTCATTTATATTAAATTAAAAATATATTTCTGACAGATTCATGTAACAAAAAAGCAGAACAGTTTTCAAATTGTTCAGCTGGGATGATCAGTACGGAATGAGGCAAAGCAGGTCGCATTCTATAATTGCCTTGTACAGGTACAATTCTTTCCCAAGAGCCAAGAGAGGATCCTTGAGAACTAACTGAAAAGCCTAATTACAGAAATTTAAAAGACAGTGTCTCTCATTTTCAAATAACAACAGAAGTAGCGGGGAGAGGAAAAAGAAGGGGGTGAAGGGTTACAGAAGAAAAAAGATTAAGGAAATTATACTAAAAAATACCTAACATTAAAAAAGTTAGTATGAGTTAAGTGCATAATCCTTCATAGACAAAATAGAAAAAAATCAAAATAACATTTTACAACACACAATTGTCATATCCTATTGTGTAAGCGAGTGCAGAGGTTGAACATGTCACAATAGTGCTGAACATAGAATCACAAGTAATGTCAAAATTATAACTTCCAACCGAAAAGAAAGAACCACAAGCCGATTACTTATATACAAATCAACCCTAAAGACAATTATGTTCCAAATAAAGATGTCCACAAAGGAAAGTCAAAGCAACATTATCCTTATTTACAAATGCAACTAGCCATGTCTTTAACAAGCTATAAAAATACTATTCACATTTTCAAACATACAGTAGTATTTTTTGTTTATTTCAAAAGGCAGCTAACTTTGAACACTGGGGTTTAAATGAAACACTGATGGCTTACCGACTAGGTATTTTTGTACCTCTGTCCTCTGAAGGTACTTCATAAGAGAGAGAGCTTGTTTTCTCTTTACAAGTTAAGAACACAAGGAAATGAATACAAACGTATAAAATACCTCACGCCTCTGTCTTTTTGGTAGTGTCTTCCATTAACCCACATCTTAGCAACTATTTTGATGCTTGTATGAGATGACTGTCTGAAAGAAGATATAACATGACATTTTTTGTGCTATGAATTGTCTTACAGATTGGTCTCCTTTTCATTTGATCTTGTCACAACGGTGCTCAAGAAAGACATGAACAACTAGTCATACCGTGAGACAATGCCGTTTCAACATGCAGCAATGCAGGTCCCTGGAGCTCACAACATGAGATGTAGACGCAACAGCCAGTGAGATGTGCATTCAAAGTTAGCTGCCCTTGCACAGCTGCTCAGTTTAGTAATCGACCCATTTAACAGCAGTACCGATTTATGCTACATATTTCAAAGTTCCTTACTTTAAAAGAACAGCTTACGTATCTACATTTAGAAAATAATTTTTGTAGTTGATTACTGTGGTAATCCCAAAAGGGTTCTTGGAGTGCTATGGTGCAGTCCCTTCACTCCCTCCTCCCAGCCCCTGAGAGATCCAGAAATATACAGGAGAATGACTTCCACACAAGGGACAAAGTACAACCCTTCATTAACTGAAAAATCTGGAAATGAGATCCAAAAACTAGGTTATGTCAATATAAAGGATGTATGATTTGCTTTCCTTCAAAAGGCTACAGGCTGGGGCAAATTTGCACATCAAGGATAAAAATAGCAGTAAAGGCAAAGTGGCTTGGACAGGTTAGACTATTGCCTATAAGTATGAAACTTTGTTTTCTGAAATTTGTATATCTGTACAAATATAACCATGTCTTGTGATATAACCATATCAGTAGAGTCTTGAAAGAAAAATGTCCTTAGAAAACATAAGCAGAGAAAGAATGGCAACCTCATAGACAACATGAATTTCCATTACAGTGAAACTGCACTCATTACATATTTCTCAGATGGATGAATGAACCCAATAAAAGATTATAGGGGATTCCCAAAGCTGAATAGCCTCTACCTTTTAGGATACTAAGAGTCTTCATTTGTTGGGGGGGGGGAGGGGAATACAGTAGCTATACAATATTTGTAATCAGGAATAAAATAAGATAAAGTAAATAAGTTAATGTGCTGGCAAAACTAACTTCTCAGTGATATGTAAGCTTTTCATGAAAATATTAAATCTAAGACCTATCAAGGGCATGTGCCCTTATGTGAGTTTCAAGATTCATCCCAGGGCTGACTCATCATTCTTCATGGAAAAACATGAAGAAAAAATTAATATCACAAAGTACGCTATGTGCAGTAATTTATTTGCACAGAGTTCAAATAATGTCCAAATTTCTGGGATCTTTTATGAAACAGTCAGGCATATGAGAGCAGAGGCAGGATGTGAGACCTCAGAGATCCACTATGGCTTAAGAGAGGTACAGCATCAGGGGGACCACTCCAGACTAGAGTGGTGGAGAAGTGAAGACAGTGGAGGTGGTTGTGCCAATGGGAAAGGAAAGAGGATGGTATTTTCCTCTAAGGTCCAGAGAGAAATGAGCATTTCTGTGATACCTACCAAGATAATCACTTATAAAACTGAAGGTCAAAGGGTATTTTCTAGGGAAAGCATGAGAACACCCATGAAATTGGGGTTTAGAGTCTTTCAGCTCACAACCAGAGAAGCATTTTCTTCTGCCCAAAATATCACCTGGCTGGGAAGAGGTGAGGCAGGGGTCCACAAAAGTGGCACATCTTACATTTTTGCAAAATCAGGGGGACTTGAACAGCGTATCTAAATTTTCTCCTTTTTTTACGGGGACTTTTCTGTTAATGAACATAACAAAGCAGCCCATGGCATTAAAAGCCACTTGTCCACACAAAGAAAAGGTTTTCCTGACCCAACGAAGTGCCCACAACAGCTTCATGTTTGTAACTATAGAAACAACTACTCTGCAAAGACATCTCTGGGATTAGAATATTGTATTAATTCTACCCAGAAATATAAAACCTGGCCCCACTGCAGAATCTGTAATATTAAAGTCTCCTCTGATCTTAGTATTTTAAATTATACCCAGTGTATCTCTCTATTGCTATTCTTTCTCAAGCAAATGGCAATTAGAAGACATAAGTCTGCCTTTATGTGTCTACTTGGGTACAAGGCTGTCCTTCAAAATTCCAAATACACAAGGAGAGGCACAGCAGGATTCTCTGTCCATAGCATATACAGGAGTAAATTTTTCAGATTTTTTTAACAAATAGCAGTTTACATACCTGGATTTCTTATTACAAATTATCAGCCTAATAACTAGAGTCCAAAATAATGGAGATACAGCAGTTTGAAATGCTGGTTTTAGCAATTCTTTATCAGAATGTTGTTAACTAATTCCTGTTTGTTTTGGGGAACCGGAGGTACCAAGGAAAAAGAAAGAAAATGCCACAAAATAAATGTTTTGTTTGCTTAGTAAATGGCACCACCACTCTTTGTCTCTGCATAAGGTAATAGAACATTTACATTTCCCGGACTTCATTTGGAGACCTCTCACTTCAAGTCATACTCGATGTATTTGCCTGTTAAACTCTTCAAGGTGGTGCTTGCAAAACAAATTCTAAAAACTTCTCTTACATTTAATACATTTTTAAAAGGTAAAGGAGTAATAGTATGAGAAAAAAATTAATTGCAGTTCTTTAAAGCAAATTTTTGCTAGTGGAACTAGCTCTCTACATGCCTACTTTGAGATATACTTAACAAATAGCAATTTTACAGTGTCAACTTATTTTTCACTTCGGAAAATCCATCCTACACTTTCATAGCCTGCATCTTATTTTGTTACATTATCGTTTGTGGTTAATTTTCTATCTTAATTTATTTAATAATATTAAAATCATTTAATGTCTGATAACCTAAATCTACATTTTACAGCATTTTCATGGTCTGCCCAGTTATATACATGCTTTCGTGATGATCACCTTTTCTATTACCTTATGAACTACTTACACTAGTTAAATAATCAACATTTATAGATGGATGAATGATTCAAGTTTTGAAATAAAGGTTAGTTAGCTAGAAAAAAAAAATTGTATTTACATCCTTCCCTGTCGGGCTTAAAGAATTAAATTTTTCTTTTCACTTTTGACACTTCAAGAAGCACACTGACAGTCCCTCTCGCTTCATAGAGCAGCAGACCCTTGCAGTCCTTTAAAGGGTCTGTCCTTGGCATTGGGGATATTCCTGATATTTATGCCTTTAGAAGCTATCAGCACACATTAGAACACCTCGTAGAAGAATACTCTTTCTTCTCCAAAGCCTCAGGTAATCATTCTTCTTGATATACTAAGGAAAAAGCCCATATTTTTTACTTTGTACTTTTTAATATGAGTATTTCATTTTTTAATACTATTTCAAGATTATTACGTGAAAAAGAGCTCTCATCCTAACCTGTGCCACTAACGTTTGGAAAACCAACCACTGCTCAGCAGCCTGAGCACCTCAGCATGGTGCAGGATGCTTTGTGGTTCTGGGCCTACCCTGGTTTACAGAACATCTTTCCTCACCTGTCTAAGAAGTACTTC
This sequence comes from Murina feae, assembly GCA_004026665.1. Classification (NCBI taxonomy): domain Eukaryota; kingdom Metazoa; phylum Chordata; class Mammalia; order Chiroptera; family Vespertilionidae; genus Murina; species Murina feae. The sequence continues at coordinate 42,587 of PVJC01000982.1, forward strand.
TTTAAACAACCTTTCCATTTACTGTTTTTCACACTTGAAAATAGGATTCCCTAAAGTAGGTATAAACTACAAAATTTGGTGATTTAAAAAATATAGTTTGTGCAACTTTACTATTAATTTTCTTCAGATTTACTGAACTGATTCTGCATATTAGCACAGATACATCTAGCCTCAGGAACAGGATACTCCAATGCACCTTGCAGGCTTTGATTGGCATTTGAACATTACGTTTCCACTGGGTTGACCGAGTTAGTCTTTGGAACAAGTGGAATTTTTTTCTCTCCTTCTCATCCACTCTGAAATATGTTTTCCAAGGAGAACAAATATATAACAAAAGGGAAACCTTAAAACAACTGAAATCAAGTATGTACTACAAAAATCATTCAAAAAGAACAGTAACGTGGAGCCCTCATGAAACATTTTGGGTCACTTTGGATTATACTCACATCGATCTCCAGTTATTAGTGGAAGAGTACCTGATGTCCAAGGGTCTCATGTTCTTAGGATGAAGGAGATTACATTCACTGGATACATTTCTATTACCTTAAGAGTAAAAAAAAATATTTTTCTAGCCTTCTACAAAATAAACGCTGTGCTTTCCGTATCACAATAAAAACATATGAATACTGTAAATCAAAAGAAAAAATATAGCTCCAGTATCCAACTAGGGTGCTGTCAATGGTGAGTTGGTATGGATTTATCCAGAAGTTGGAAGCTTATATTTAAGTTTCTATAAGTACTGATATGACGTCCCCTTTTCCTGGAGACTCCTCTGAATGGGTGAGAGTGCTCTAAGCCGTCAGGCTGTGGTGCCTGAATTATTCTTGGGAAATTTATGGTTGAACTTTACTAGAAAGGATCTCAGGAACCCCTTCCTTGCTTTTCCTCACTCTTTGAGCTTACCTCCCTTTTCAAAACGTAGAATGAAACAGATCCCAATGCCTCCAAGGTTCTTGGCCAAAGACCAACACTGACTGCTGACTTAATGGTCAAGTTAGAATCCAGGCAGGTCAACAGGCCAGTGATGCAACATCCTTCGAGACTGGTTTGTGCTTAGATGATAGCGTGGAAACTACCCTATTTATGTATTTTAGTAACTTGTAGGATCTTTCATTTGTGTCTCAAATGAGTTCCCTAGAAATCTTTTAACTAACAGCTGATTTTATGATGACTACGCACAAAAAAGTTCATGCAATCTTATTCTTTAAATTTATGAAGAAATTCAAGTGTCACTTCAAATAAATCTAGACTAAAATGTTTAAGTTAGGAATAATATTACATTTATCTCAGTATTTCCCACATAACACAGTGCTTTTAATAGACTCTAAATAAATATTAATTGAAAAGAATAAGTTGAAGGTATTAATGAATTTACACTTTCAAAACAAGCAGAAACCTAGATTTTATCTTTTGCATTTTTCTCTCCTCTAAATTCTCTGTTTTACCATTGGGAGATTTTTAGTCTAATTGCTTCTTGTAGTAGAGTCAAATTTGATCCCACTATGTCCAAATTAGAAAAAAAAATTAAAATCCAAATGACTTGGGATGGATTTTCTTAGAAAAGAGAGACATAATCCATTTCTCCTAATAACTGATCTGAGGTTCCCTTTTTCTGGAGACTCATTCCTACCATTTGTTCCCATTAATCATCTTAACTCAGCAGGTATTCTCTTGAAACAATACATAATAAAGATGGCCCTCTTACTAGGATGCTGTGTTTGAGAAAAGGAGTTATTATATAAAGTATCAAAAGATTAGTATGTGGGATATTAAAATAATTACATGAGAATATTTTCATGTTTATTTACAATTTTTGCCCCAAGGATCTATCTATAAGCTGTGAATGCTTGCATTTCTATTTTGTTATACCAATTTATGTGCAAAGAGTTACCTTCTCCTTATTATACATAGAGTCTCATACTAGAAATTTCATAGAATTCAAGCCCATCCTTATTTGCATTTCTTAATTTTCAGTATACAAACTGGACAACTTTCCTTGCGTAGCAAATGTGATATCACATGTAGATAACGTGCTGTCCCTGTCACCATAATCCCTGGATACTGTTCCAAAGTCCTAATTTGCTTGGTTTGGTATTTCCACAGTCTTTCTTCCTTTAAGCACTTTTTTTAAAAAATGTGCTTAAATTAGCTAGTTTTGCTGGTTGCTTCCATATTGCTTCATTCAAAATCCAAAATGGAGTTCAGAAAGAGAACAAATAAAATTATAGTTTAAGTGCAAACTACATTTCTGAGTATCTTCCAGGTAGACATACCCAATCCAGTGTGTTTCTTCCAGTTCAATAGATTCCCATTGGATCACCCCTGAAAATATCAGTAGTTTTCATGAACCACACAGAACTGTCTCTTAGTTTCCCTTCTTTTTAAAAAATCACCAACTGCCTATCAAACACTGTCATTTATGGAGGAGAAGAAAACATTGAAGGATGACAAGGAATGGGGGTGATACATGTTCAGTAGTGTAAAACGCAAAAAAAAAAAAAAATAGAGTGAGATTTGATGCTATATTTGACTAACATCTTGGCCTCCCTTTCTAATTTTAAAGACAATCTATTTAAAATAGTGGCCATTCCAATTCCTTTTTTAAAATTCTGATAATTTATAGCAATGCATCAAAAAATCTTGGCAATTAGAAATTAAAGCCAAAAATAGGGGAGAAAGTAGTAATATGAAGGACTAGAACAATGGAAAAACAAAAAGGAAAATAATTAAAAAAAAAACACACACAAGAAAGCCCCCTAAACATAATTACTGGTTATAACTCTGATGTAGATTCAGAAATGAAAGCTGAGTTAGCCACTCTTGCTTGTCAGGATAGAAACAGCGGGAGAAGGAAATTTGGATTCTCAATCTGTTATATTACATGTTATAGAAAAGGTTACCTTTTTACTTATTCTAATGGACAGGTTATAAGGGCTTTCAAGGATGCTCAAACTGTACACATCAGTTCCTGAAGACAGGAACAGATAGCATGGGTCTTTGAAGACTCTGCATTTAAAAAAAAAAAAAAATAGAAAGAATTTAAAAAAAGAAAAAAAGTTGAAAACTAGTTTGACAGCAGGCATTATTGCCTTGCGTTTGCTGGTTCTGTCGCCTGACCAACCCATGCAGAGAAATGAAGAAACGGTGTGGTCTTTCCTGTCTTTCTCTTTCAGCCCTTCCTTCTAATGTTCAAGTTAGATAAGCGCATAACTATCATTGCATCTCTATAGCTTCCCCCCTGGGAAGTTTCAAAACTACTGGCCGTGGGAGTAGAAGGGAGACCGTAAGAGAAAGAGAGGTGGCAGGGAAATTGGAGTGGGCATGTCTTTCCACCTTCAAACCACTGTTGCGTTTACACCACAGTATTCCGGTGTCTGTAGGGTGGAGGAGGCAGCACAGTGCCCGGCTTCAACGAGAACTCAGAGAGGTATTCGGGATTCTCTGCCACAATGGGCCGGATCCGTCCGTTTTGTCTATAAAAATATTTTGTGCTGTACTCCTGCAGGTAGTCTGGGTGCTGAAGGGTGCTCCGAGGGGGCAGGCTGTGGTTCCAGTAGTCAGGGTTGTCGAACGCTTTCTTGGCCTTCTCTGACACAGACAGTACGGTGCTCTTCAGGTACTCGGCATTCCCCAATGTGTTGGCAAAGGTGTTGAGGTACAGCGGCTCATTCACATACTCATCCTCTGCCTTGGGCGGGCCAGTGGAAGCACTGTGATATTCGGGATTATCCAAAGCTTGAAGGTCTCCGTTTTTTCTTCGAGAAACAAAAGGGTTCTCCTCCACAGGGTTCAGATATTCTGACGGAATATGAAAATGTCAGTTAGCATCTGCTATCTGGAAAACGTTAACCAGAGCAAGGTTACACAGAACGGTTAGCTTCTTTGTTCAGAACAATAAGCCCAGGAATTCTCACAAAACTACTGTCATAAAAAAAACAAACAGTGAATGGGTCAAAAATGACAAGGACAAAAGAAGACGCTTGCAGGGCTGGCATCAGTGTTTTTGTATCACCTACATTGTTCTTTTTCCCTCTCATTGCATGCGTCTCTCCTATGTATGGGGCCAGTTATCCAAACTCAGGTTGGAAGATAAGACAACCTAGAAGGGTTAGATAGCCTTTAAATACAAAGAAATCAGAATTTTTTAAAGGATATTGAAAAATGCAAAATAGCTAAGCTGAATTCTACTCCAAGATCAAGAGATGAAGTGAAAGAATAGTATTTTTAGCAAGTGAGGTTTACTGTGGTGTCTGTATAGTAACAAGGATTTGATTACAGATGTTCTCCAGAAAGCTTTATGCAAAGGAAGAGAAACATCTAAGAAAAAAAGCTCAACTAAAACAAGTCTGGTAGACATCCAACATACTTCTAAAGACTCGCTTGCCATTACCTATGCTTAACAATAAAGTATAACACTTTCCAGTGGCTAATGATAATCACACAATAGCAAACTATTAGTTTGAATCATATAAAATATCACTATTATGTAGGTTAGAAATGATCCATTAGTGGCTATTTTGTGTGATTTAATCTAATAAATTGATCTAAAATAGGTACTGGCACAGAATATTTTTTTAAAAATGATGCTAATTAATGTTGCTGCCCTCAAGTTTAATTCCTCTATGTTATGAATATATATATATATATATATATATATATATATATATGAATATATACACCATATTTTTGTCTTGTCTTTTAGTATATACACAAAAATGATACTTTAGCTATTCTTACTTTGCTCAGATGCCAACATTCTGAAGTAAACTTTCTATCTCCCATACTTAGTTTGACATGTAGAAAGAAAAAAATCTCATCAACTCAGTGTTCTTTTCCCCTGGATATAGGCCTATGGCTGTACTTAAGTATTTAGCATGGTAATGAATATCTCATCATCATATACTTCATGAATTACAGTTCAGTAATGTACAAGGTACTCTCATTCCATCCTGCATCAATCCTGTGAAAAAAGAGGTGCAAGCTGTATTTTTCCAGCTTTATAGGCAGAAAACAGAGATTCAATAATGTATGAAGGATACAATTAGCAATGAACTAGACTTCAGATCCTCTAACTCCTCCTGAGTAATCATCTTGTTCTTCTGCACTGTTTTCATTATTGCCCCTATAGGAGTGGGGTAAACTTTACCTTTGATAAAATGTTTTAATTTGAAAGGGGTTCAAAGCTACTGTCATTTTAAGAAAAAATATATGAATAAACCTAAAAGGGAGCCAGAAACTGTTCCCCCCCGCCCAGATTTCTGAACTTCTTCATTAAAAGTATAGGAATGTCTATACTAAAATGCTCTAGTCTTTGAGAACTAAGCATTCCTTCTACAGAAACCTGGTCTCTTACGTATTCAGAGGCAGAATCTGGGCATGCTCTACACTTAGTCTATACCTTTGCCTTCCTCTTTGAAGATATTTGTTGCCTTTTCTCAATACAATCTACTTATTATCTTAATGCAAACCATGTAACCAACTATGCGGTTATACAGAGAGGAATAACTGTGGCAGAGTTGAGAATCTTCCCAGAGAATATTCTACTTTCAGGGGGGATCTGCTAAAGCCTCTATTTAGTGTCACTACTGGGTCACTATAAACTTCATATATTACAACATAAACGTTATATAAAAGAAGTACTTCTATATACCTAGGTGTGTGTGTGTATTTACATTTATATTTATATTTATATATATTAATAGGCTATTTACAATGTATATTTCACATTTTATAAAATTGCATGTAGCCATATATTACAGGACATAATGGGCCCTCATACAAAGTCTTAAAATACAGTTTACTGTTGACACTGAAGATGCTGAGACAGGATCATCAGTTTTAAATTACAATCATCTATTTTCTTTTTTGTGATGCTTTTAATGTAGAAGGAAAGAGGCTTTTTCAGAATGGAGGTGTTGTTTGATTTGGGTGTTTAACATTTCCACCACCAACATGGAATACTAGTCCCCCCTCATCCATGGGAGTCATGTCCCAAGACCCCCAGTGGATGCCTGAAAGAGTGAATAGTACAGATGAAGGTGTGGATAGTACGAAACCCTACGTACACTCATTTTTCCTATAGATACATAGCTTCTCACTTACAGAAAGCATGGCACGGCTTCTCTTTGGCATCCAAATTGACAGCCTTTCTACTCTCGCACTTTGTAGAAATTACTAAGTAAATAAGGGATTACTTGAGCACCATCACTGCGATACGGTTGATCCATCTGAAACCCTAGATGGCTATTAAGGGATCAATAAGCCAAGAATGTACACAACATGGACACACATCCTGGTGGGACAGAGCAGGGTGGCCTGAGACTTCATCACACTACTCAGCACAGCACACGCTGTAAAACATAAACTGCTTATTTCCATCATTTTCCATCTGACCTTTTCAGGCTGTGGTTCACCACGGGTAACTGAAAACATGGAAAACGAAGCAGTAGATAAGAGGGAACTACTATGGTGCCTCGTGAAACCACAAAGTATGGATGTTTTCAAGGTGGAATGACATATGGGTAAGTATACGCAGGGCTAGAACTTTAATTTTTGAAATGTGTCAGAAGAAATTGTCATTTTCTATATAAAAAAAAAAAACAACTAAGTCATTTAAATGACACCATTTTAAAGAATCCACCGAATATTTTACTGGTGCCATTAAAATCTCCGGACACTTTTGCCCAGTCTTTATGATAAGTCCAATAAAACAGTGGTTCTGAAATCTTGCGATAGGCTACCTCATTCGCATATTTCAATAACGATACGTTTAGGTTAGTGTTTCTCAGACTTGACCATGTTAAAAACTACCCGGGGATCTTGTTGAGATTCAGGCTCTTATCCAGGCAGGGCCCGAGACTCTGATTTCTAAAAAGCCGTCGCTGCCTCGGATGCTGCTGGTGCAGACAGTACAGCCCGGAGGGCAGCAGCCGGGGCCTGTTTCTGGGTCACAGACGAGCAGAGTCCCGGGCACATCCCTCGTGCACGTGGCCTATTCTGACGGACATGAGTGCAGACCAGCGTCGTTCCCGAACACCCTGCGTGTACCTTGCTTGGCTTTGTCTCGCATAGGGGTCATGTAGCCTTCTTCGTCCAGCTCTCCTCGTGGGCTCCGTTCCGGGGCAAACACGGTGGGGTCGGCGCTGTACCTCTGGGTGCTGCTGTCTTCTTGGGCGTGGGGTGCCACTGGCTTGCGTAGGGTGCCATTGCAGCAGGCATCATCAAACATCTCGGCTGTGGCCCCCTGAGCAACGGGAGCTTCTGGGATGGTGCTGGTCGTGGCTCTGTAGGGCACAGGCACTGCCTGTTCTGCAGCAAAACCCCCATCTCGGTACACGAATTGGTTCTGTCAATAGTAGAGACACATTCAGACAACAGTTACCGTTAGGAAGGGCTGCAAAAAATGAATGTGAAAAGCTACAGGATATGGACGCTTGTCTTTCAGAAAAGTGTCAGGTTTTATTTTTCATTGTTTGGTTGTTTTAATTCACCTTATTTTCCCTAGTGGCTAATGGCTTTGAGTTACAGACTAATCACACCTAAAATTCTAATTTTTCTTAAAAAATTAAGTCATGCCCTAATCGGTTTGGCTCAGTGGATAGAGCGTCGGCCTGCGGACTGAAAGGTCCCAGGTTTGATTCCGGTCAAGGGCATGTACCTTGGTTGCAGGCACATCCCCTGTTAGGGGGGTGTGCAGGAGGCAGCTGATCGATGTTTCTCTCTCATCGATGTTTCTAACTCTCTATCCCTCTTCCTTCCTCTCTGTAAAAAAAATCAATTAAAAATATTTAAAAAAATTAAGTCATAAAAAACAATTTGGAACTATATATAGTCTTTTAATATTACTAAGCACCTACCACCACGTGATCTAATAAAACATATTTCACATCCCCCCTGACAATTGCCTGTTTTTGATAGAAAATTCAAAGTGAATTTTCATGACATATAGCAACATAGTTAATTATAGGCAGTTGCCATTAAGAACAGAAGCACATTGGTGCCATTTGAGTGGCGATGTTTCCTTACTGCATTCTACTCTGTAGTTACACCCGTACCTAACCTGAGACTCACCATTGACGTTTTAGCACACAACCTATCATCGTGGTAATCAAGATAACCTCCTCACTAGAGATATAATGTATGAGCCCAGGTAAAAATCAAAAGCTAATGTTGATGCACAATATCTCCATTCTGGATTATCTGCTGAAATAATAATAGATATCTATAAAGGCTGCTTCACAATCTACAGCAAATGCTTAACTTACTGTTGGCAAAGGCAAAATGAGGAAATTATAGGAAGACAAGAGAAAGGAAACATGGTAAGCAAAGGCCAAAAATCCTAAAAGATGAAGGTCGATTGTGAAATACTTACTCCTGACATGGGGGTGTAGGCGGGAGGAGGGCTGTGTCCAATTTCACTCTAATAGGAAAGAAAAATGGAATGATGGATATAATAAGAGGTAACATGAATGAAAAAAAAGAAAGAGAAAGAAAAGCCACACAAGTCGTATGAACCAGAGAGGAAAACCGTGCACAACAGTGAAGTTTGCCAAAGGGTAACATTCCACACACTTGGACTACAAGCAAGTTTATTGCTGTGTTTTGAGGAGATTAAATATTTTAACTCAGCCCCCAAGTAGGGAAATTATGTAGAAAAAGGGAAAATTTTTAATGGATTAAAAATTAAGTGGGCAATGATCATTCCTCTGATTAGCCCTAGGAGAAAGGGAAAAACAGTAAATGATTAACTGTAATTTTAAACAAGGAAGAATTTTCTTCATTAATGTTGAATAACTGAATGGCCTCATGCCATAGCCAATAACTTTTCTCTTTTAAGAAGACATTTCTCTCAAAGAAGATAGAAGCGGATTTCTATTTGCCTAGAAAGTTTATTTTTTTATTTTTTTTGCTCACAACTTACATATATTTTTCACCATTTTGGCAACTGGTCAATTTCTTCTTTTTTTAAGTTATTGTTTAACTTTTATTTTATTTATTTATTTACTTAAAATATTTTTTCATTGATTTCAGAGAGGAAGGGGGAGAGAGAGAGAAATAGAAACATTAATGATGAGAGAGAATCATTGAACTGCTGCCTCCTGCATGCCTGCTACTGAGGATCGAGCCCACAACCCACAACCCGGGCATGTGCCCTTGACTGGAATCGAACCTGGGACCCTTCAGTCCACAGGTTGATGCTCTAGCCACTGAGCCAAACCGGCTAAGGCAAAGAGTTGATTTCTTAACCTCTCATAAAAAGGCACGTGCTCTTTCTCTTCAGTCTTTTATTTTTTTATTTTTTTATGTGAGACCTATGGGGAGGGGGATCGAGCCCACAACCTAGGAATGCGCCCTTGGCTGGAATCGAACCTGGGATCTTTTAGTCCACAGACTGATACTCTGTCCACTAAGCCAAACTGGCTAGGGCTCAGTCTTGCTTTTTTTTTAAAGCTAAGTAAGAATCAGCAGAAAATTTTATGAAATTAATTTATTTCCTAGAAATCTTCTTTATATATTATATTTTCAATTATTTAGAACCAGTAAAATCAAATTGTAGTTTAAAAACAACACAAAACACGCCCTGGATGGTGTGGCTCAGTTGCTTATGTGTCCTCCCATGCGTGCCCCAGGAGGTTACTGGTTTGATTCCTGGTCAGAGCACAAGCTGGCTGGTGGGCTCCATGCCCAGTAAAGGGTGTGCAGGAGGCAACCAACCAACGTTTCTCTCTCATTGATCTTTCTATCTCTCTTTCCCTTCCTCTCTCTCTCAAATCAATGAAGTCATTTTAAAAAACAATAGCAAAATATCTATTTTCTTATAGTTCAATACACCATCCAGGCTATGGGCTAAGTAAAAGTAGATACAAAAATAAAATAAAACATTAAAGACAATGTTTCTTAGGGTAACTAGAGGGGGTTGTATAAACACCAACTCTGTTTCTTAACAAAAAAAATTACATATAGAAATGTATTAATTAAACACATTGTTGAGAACCTACTGTCTATGTGGCTAGGCACTTTTCTAGGCAATGGAAATAACTGAGAAAATAAAAACAGTTGATTTGACAAAGCTTGTATTCTTGGCAATTTGTCTTTGAATGAACAAAGACAACTAAACTAAACCTCAAATACAACAACGTCTTGAAACAGCAATGAAATATAGCTAACTATTATTCCAGGTCAATTTTTTTTTCCATTTAGAGATTCACAAAACAAACTAAGAAGAATATGATCTCATGGAGGTGAACTGTTTAATGTAAATTAGTAACTACTGGATAGTATAATTCCTTTAACTTAGTCCGCCGGACTAAAAAAGGGGCAAGTTATAAACCTGTGAGTTATGCACAGTGAGTTTATATTTGAATTTTCCCCACAACTGAGTCACTTACATGATGGTATAGAAAATTTTATTTCTTCTCTTGTCTGATAACAACACTTAAAGACACGTTAAAGATTCTGACATGGAAAGTTAGAGATATAATTAGAATGTAATGCCTAGAAGGTGGTATTCCACATTAAATAGACAGATTGCCTTATGACTTGCTAGGAGCTCTGAGTTCCAGTCCCGCTTACAGGTGATGTGGCCAGTCATGAAACACCTCGGATCCTCATTTTCATTCTTGGCCTCTCTACCTCTTTCTTAGTGCAGACAAAGTAAGTTAATGTTTATAACTGAACTTCGAAAGCTCTGTGCATATGCAGAGAATATATAAAATTTAAATATTCACATCAGCTACATCAGATTTTTAAAGTCAAACAATTAAAATGCCAAAGCTACTCATCAAAAAGGCATTTAAAAAATGCTTACCTATTCTACATTACTTTAAATATAGGTATTTTTGCTAACTTTTAGAAAGACATGAGATCAAATAAATTGTTCATCTAATTTGAGAAAGAAATTTTGTATATAGTCCAGTGATGTACAAAATAGATGGATGGTGTGAGAAATACAATTGCCTGGTAGAACTTTATTGCCTTGGTTTTATCCTTCATTAAACCCTTATCATTTAGCAAGCATCTAACAAAGAGTTATTAATTCTCTAAAGTAATCATCCGAGAGATGCAAATCAAAATGACAATGTGGTATCATCTCACACCTGTCAGAATGGCTATCATCAACAAATCAACAAATGACAAGTGCTGGAGAGGATGCAGAGAAAAAGGTACCCTCCTGGACTGCTGGTGAGAATGCAGACTGATGTAGCTACTGTGGAGAACAGTATGGAGTTTCCCCCAAAAAACTAAAAATGGAACTCCCATTTGACCCAGTGATCCCACTTCTAGGAATATATCCCAAGAAACCAGAAACACCAATCAGAAAGGATATATGCCCCTCTATGTTCATAGCAGCACAATTCACCATAGCTCGGATTTGGAAACAGCCTAAGTGCCCATCAGCAGATGAGTAGATTAAAAAACTATGGTACATCTGCACAATGGAATACTAAGCTGTGGTAAAAAAGAAGGAATTCTTACCATTTGCAATAGCATGGATAGAACTGGAAAGCATTATGCTAAGTGAAATAAGTCAGAGAAAGATAAATATCACATGATCTCACTCACTATGGAATACTAGGGGCCCAGTGCACGAAATTCATGCACAGGCGGTGGGGTGGGGGTTCCTCAGACCAGCCTGCCCCCACTCACAGTCCAGAACCCCTCAGTGGATGTCCTAGGATGGCCCCAGTCTGGTAGGCACCTTTTGTGTGTGTGTGTTTCTGTGTGTGTGTGAGTGTCGCCACTGGGTGCCTGCCCCCAGCCACATCTGAGACCCCCAGCAGTCAGGACCAGGGTGCCTTTCTCCCGCTTCCCGATTCCCTGCTCGGGGACCAGAAAGCCCGGCCCCGGGCCGGCAGCAAGGCAGGAGCCCAGGGGTCTCGTCCTGCCGGCCCGGGCCACCTTTCTCCTGCTCCTCAGTCTTCTTGCGGGGATCCAGAAGTGGGAGAAATGCAGCCTGGGCCTGGGTGAGGCAGCCAGCACCCGCCATCTTGGCTAAGTAAATTTGCATACAGCCGCTCTGATTGGCTGGTGGGCATGCCTTAGGTGTCTCGAAGTAATGGTCAATTTCAATATTACGCTTTTATTAGATTAGATAGTGAACAACATAAACTGATGAACAAAAACAGATTCAGAGACAAAGAAGCATCGATTAGACCATCAATCCTCGGAAGGTAGGGGAGGGAAGAGATAAGGGGGAGAGATCAATCAAAGGACTTTTATGCATGCATATAAGCCTAACTAATGGACACAGACAACAGAGGGGTGAGGACATAAGTGGGGGTGGGGTGGGGGTACCAATGGGGCAATAAGGACACATATGTAATACCTTAATCAATAAAGAAAAAATAAAAGAATAGGAATGGTGGGAGATGCTGGAGGTCTCACGCTATGCTAAGAAACACATGGTCACTGGCCTTTTGCAATTTATACTGTACTATCACACACTACTTGAGATTATTAGAAGAAAAGGCAAGAAGGAAATGAGGCAGCAGTGGATTTATTTTAATTACATGATTATGGATTGGAAGATAAGGTATAACAAAATATTAGTAATTACCAGTGTTCCTTTCACCTCTTGCTTTGTAAGAGTTGCTATACTAGGCGATGTTTGATTGGAATCACACTGAGGAAACAGTCTTGATTCTTTATCGGAAATACTTTATTATCTACTAGAGGCCCAGGACATGAAAATTCATGCACTGGGGGGAGGGGGGCCCTCAGCATGGCCTGCTCCCTCTTACAGTCTGGGAGCCCACAGGGGCAGGAGGCGACCCAATAATCAAGGGAAGGCGATGCCCCATCACACCTATGCTGCTGCTATTGCTGGCAGCACAAGCCTTGGCCGGCCCTGATTACTTGAGCCTCCAGCAGCCCTGGGCAGCTGGGCAGCTGCCATCTGAGGCTTGTCTGCACCTCAAGTCAGCCCTTGGCAGCTGGGGAGCTGAGAGGATTGGGGGATTCTGGAGGCAGGCAAGCAGAGTGGCCAGGCCCACCTGGGGTGGGGTCCACCCTTGCTGCATGCACTTGCCACCCCAATGGGGCTGAGGGGACTGGGTGCTCCCATCTTGTGGCTCAGGGCACTGCCATCTTTGAGGGCATGGCAGTCAATTAGCATATTCCCTTCTTTTTTAAAAAATATATTTTATTGATTTTATTTTTACAGAAAGGAAGGGAGAGGGATAGAGAGTTAGAAACATCAATGAGAGAGAAACGTCAATCAGCTGCCTCCTGCACACTCCCTACCGGGAATGTGCTCACAACCAAGGTACATGCCCTTGACCAGAATCGAACCTGGGACCCTCCAATCCACAGGTCAACGCTCTATCCACTGAGCCAAACCGGTTAGGGCTAGTATATTCCCTCCTTATTGGCTATGGTGCCACCATTTTTGTGACAGTGTGAGGGTCAGTTAGCATATTCCCTCTTTTATTAGATAGGATTTTCATGATCTGGGCCAGACCACCATCAGTGGTAAAGGCATCATATTGACAATAACTAGCCCTCACCCATAGTCTGTTCAGACACAGGAAGTGAGGCATTGCCCTGTTAGAATGCATCCATTGTTCCCGCCCTGACAAATCTTTCTGTGAGCAACCTGCCAACTCCATCTGGATAGACTGCCAGATACGATCACAGGAACAGGAGCATCTTCATGCTTTTGCTACTTTTAAATGCTTTTTGTTATATTAAAATAGAAAAAATGCTAAGCAAAGCCCCTTTAAGCATTCATTGTCTTTTAGGGTTATTGGCTGCTTTTTATATTTGTGCTTCCATTTTCTCCCTTTTTTCTCTTTTCTATTTCCCATGATGAAAAGCACCTCATTCATTTCCCCCTGGAAGGGCAGTGCAGCTACAAGGGAACATCTGTGAGGCCAATTAGCTGGGTTGGGAATGTGATATAATTGTTGTTTAAATATATTTAAATTACATGTTAATCGCTATGTCATAATTTATGGGCTTTGAAAATAACTTCTTGTGCTTGAGAGCCAAGCCAGATTTTACTTGCTTTTTGCTGTTTTTAGTTTTGCAGCAAGTTCCTCTCATTGCCTGCCATCTCCCGCCCCCCAGTTCCCCACACTTGAAGAGCTGAACTTTAACAGCGGAAAGAATGACAGCTGCAAGTAAATTGGTTGAGTAGAAATTAAGATCCCCACAGTCAGAATGAGCTGGAGTGACCTTAATGTTCTACCCAGAACAAAGCGGTGCCCTCAGTGAGAGCCTTTTGTTTTTCCATTGCGCCACTTTCCGCTGTCCATCAAAGTCCAGCCTTGCAGACCTCCAGGAAGCAGCCCGGTGCCTCTGTTCAATTAGCTGGTGAGGGGAGTTGCTCCGAGCAGCGTGGAGATAGTGGAGGTGGTTTATAAACTGGCAGGTGATAGGGAGAATTTTTTTCCTGGTGGGGTATTTGTAAGGGTGATGGAGAGAGTTAAATTTATTTTTGTTGCCATATCACTGGGACATTGTATGATTAACTTGGACTCAAATGCCAGAGGGTATAGAGAAGGCAAATGTCAGCATATATCCAATGCAGTGTGAAAAGCACTTTTACATACATCATGTCCTAAAATTCACTTTTTAGTTGAATGATCAGGATTTGAACCTGTCTTATTACAGGTACTGTGTTTCTCATATTTATTGTTTTAATTGAAATGTTGTATTATTTAATTTTGTTCTTGGGAAATTTTGAATTGTCAACCAGATGAACTGTGTCTTATGATTTTAAATTATATATATATATATATATATATATATATATATATATATATTCCAAATCTACCTACTCATGAAACAAACAAAAGCACAAGCTTAATGCCTGACTTCCATCTAAATCAAGCATGTTCTTAACGAGAGCCCGAGCCCGTTTTTTAAAATCTTCAGATAATTGTTTCTATCAATATTAATCATAGGATTAAAGTTTCTAAGGCCAAGAAACACTCCCATCCTTTTAACTAAAATAGACTGTGTCTCTGTAAGATGTTGCTAATGCATCACTACTAATTTAATATATAGACACTTCCCATATGGTAACTTTAAGGGTTCTCTATTTTATCCTCTCTGACATATATTCTTAACATCTATAATTTATTTTACATTAATATAATTTCCAAAGTACAGTAATCATTCTCCCTCCCCCTTTTCTAAATGGAATATCTCTGAAGAATTTTAGCCTATATGCAACATGTAGTTGTATGTTTGGGAAGGCAAGATTATGTTCGGCTGGTGACTTGCGAAAATACAATTTTTAAATAAAATGATTGAATTTAAACTTTTAATTTGAGAGATGGAGATACTGATGCTCTAAGAGGTCAGGTTAATTTTCAAGGCACAGGAATGACCATATTAGAGACAGAATTCTGAGTCCCCACCTTATGTGCACCCCATTATACTTTTCAGCTTCCAACTGGCATTTAATAAATGATGAAAAGTCAGTTTTAGAGTTTCTGAGGCACATTTTTTTATGTTTTCCAGAATTCTTTTTTTTACTATACCTGAAAGGCTTGGTTTTAGCCACTATGGTATTTGTTTTTAATTGAAAAACACATAGATATACTTTTATAGTGAATTTAATGGAGCTTCTTTTTAAGACAGATATCACTTTTTCTTATTCAGTAGGTTATAAGTTTATTAGATGAAAGTAATTACACACACACACACACACACACACATATATGAGAAATATCCTAATTAACTGGGACATCATAATGGGTCAACCAGACAGGAGGTTGCTTGTGCAGTGTTGGGGGTGGGGTGGCAGGGGGAGGGCCTGATCAGCAGCATCCATGGCTGCTTCAAGGGCCGGAGAGGGAGTGGGCAGTATTGCATGATTTTGAATTGCGTGCTGGGCTCCTAGTACCTTAATAATGCTAAATACTATACATTAAAGCTGTCCATACACAGATTCATTAAAAGCAGAATTTGTTGAAATACTTTATTTACAAAATAGACTGCCTTCCATAGAGAGGGAGTATGGTATTTAAATATCTATATACTAAAGGCCTGGTGCATGGGGAAAGGAGGAGGGGCCCTCAGTCCAGCCTGCACCCTCTCCAATCTGGAACCTCTCGGGAAATGTCTGACTGCTGGTTGGTGCCCGCACTTTTAAAAGATGACAGCTCCATTGTTGTTTCTTTCTTTTCATGCTTAAACCCATTGGAATTGGTAGGTATTCAAAGTGTGTATACATATTGGTGGGACACTCTGTATATCTCTAATCAGCGGTGAAAGGAACCAACAGCAGATTTGGAACCCACAGACAGGAAACCTCAATCACGTCCCACATGTCTCCCCACTGAACTTCCCACATGTCTCCCTTGGTGGCTGGCCCAGGAGGCTTGGCTTCCTTCATCACCCCAGGGAGGTTTGGCTTGAGTGGTAGCCCCGGAGCTGGGTGGAGCAGCTGGGGGCTTGGCTTCTTTCATTGCCCTGGAGCTGGCCAGAGCGGGCGGGAGGCATGGCTTCCTTTGTCATCCCATGTGGGCATGAGACTTGGCTTCCTTTGTTGCCCCGGAGAGGCTTGCCTTGGGTGGTGATGAAGGAAGCCAAGCATCCCACCCATTCTGCCTGGTTCCATGGCTCTGGCTGGTGCCGCTATCTTTGTGGCTATGGTGCCACCATCTTTGTGACTATGGGTGCCACCATCTTTGTTATGGAGTGATGATTAATTTGCATATTACCCTTTTCTTAGTATAGATATCAAAGCCTAAGCGACCATCACGACAGAATAACCGGAATGACCGGTCACTATGATCCACACTGAGCAGGCAGGCAGGTGAGTGGGTAGGATCAAGAATGCGGGCAGGCAGGCGTAGGAGCAAGCAGTCCCGATTGTAAGAGGGATGTCTGACTGTCAGATATCCGACTGCAGGGATTGGGCCTAAACCGGAAGTCGGACATCCCCCAAGGGGTCCCGTATTGCAAGAGGGCACAAGCTGGGCTGAGCCTCCCCCCCACACACACATACACACACACACACACACACACACACGTGCACAAATTTTGTGCACTAGGCCTCTAGTTCTACCTATAAAAGCCAGTTATTAAAAAATAGATATACGTGTTTTTGTTTGTTTGTTTTTTTACTTTAATGGTAAATGGTGTTTATGTCTGCCTAAAACTATAAAATGAGAGGAGGTATGGGGATTACAGAAATAGTTTTAAAAATTAAGGAATTTTATAGGGCAGGTTTAAAATAAGAAACAAGAAAATGAAAACATTCTGAATTTGAATGACATTATTTTAGAATTTAAAATGCTATGCCTTGGCTTGAGTATAATACAGGGTGGGCAAAAATAGATTTATAGTTTTTCATATGGAAAATAATACAATGATTAATAAATAATAATACAAGAATAAACTTTATGCATCATGTACTCACAACTATAAACCTAAACCTACTTCTGCCCCAGCCTGTATGTTTTCTTTTGAACTACTGGTAAAGACTTATTTAGCCTGGCCAGCATGGCTCAGTGGTTGAGGGTCAACCTATGAACCAGGCATCAGGTTTGATTCTCGGTCAGGCCACATGTCCAGGTTGTGGCTCTGTGAAGGAGGCAGCCAATCAATGGTTCTCTCCCATAACTGATGTTTCTATCTCTCTCTTTTTTCCCCTTCCTCCCTGAAATTAAAAGTATATTTTTAAAAAGACATTTAAATCACAACTTTAGGCTTTGTGTGTGTGTGTGTGTGCACATGTGTATGTATACATATATGCATTCATACACACACTAAGAAAATTAACAGCTTAAAAACAGATAGCAAAGGTATATTTAACCTACTCAAACTAAGACATTTTGTTTTATAGGCTGTTAGCTCATTTGTGAGCTTGTATTTGCTTTTCCATTCTTCACATGTGGATATTATTTATCAGCAAATGACTCTTGTTCACTAAAACACTATGTATGAGAGTGTTCAACTTACAAGTATTTCTTTAGTAGTCATTTTATTTACTTGCAAATAATAAGGCAATAATAAAATATTCTATATTTTAACCTCTCCCTTAGCAATAATCTAAGCTCGAGAAGTTTTATTATATATTCAAAATAACAACAGTTTTTAAACTAACCTAAATTAAGAGAATGTGAAAATTATGAGGAGCATAGTTTGTGTAGTGAAAGATAGAAAACAAATAATATAGAAAATAGAATTGCAAATTCTATAAAATGAAATTTGCCATTTAAATTGATTCTGTGTCTTATATGATAAGTGTTGGCAACAAGCAAACAATTTAACATAATATAGATAAGATTTTCAGTGTTCATGTCATTTCAGTATGGACCAGACTGAGAAATATCTTCAGTTATGATAGTTTTATGCAAACTGTTTACCAGATAAAAAGTTAATTTGTAACAATGGCTGATTCATCTAACTACTGCTCTTTAAGCTACCAGGTGGCACAAGCTGTTGATGTAAGTAGCAAGACTTCTAACAGTCCACCTGGAATTAGCACAGCTGGTTGGTGTGAGCTGATCTGAATAATATACTGTGGATACTTTGGTACAGCTACTGACAGAGCAAACAGCACATGGCTGTCCCATCAGCCCAGAGCAAACACCAGTTACATTTCATAGAAACAGGCTGGTATTTACAACTGATTTGAGCCAAAATGAATATCGGATTGAAGGAAGCCACCCAAGAGAAAAAGGCTCTTCCCAAAGCCCCCCATATTATTTTGCTGCATATAAAAAGGGGAAAGAAAAGACACAGAGAACTCCTTCATCCATTTGTAAAACACTTCAGAATTTCCTAAAATAAAATAAAATGACCAATATTTTCTTAGTTTTCTATTTATATTCTAGATTAGCCAAGACCACGGTCATAATAATTTCCCTTTAAGTTCTAAAATGGCTAAAAATTTAATAAAGAAATATAAAGGAGGCAAACTAACATGGATGCCAGAAATCACTGAATCACATTCTATTTTCAGCTAAGGTAATAGAGATGGCAAGTGATCTTTTTCTCAAAATCACACAGATATCAATAGGCTTAATTAGAAAAACATTTTATGGTTTATGATGGGTAGGAAAAAAAATCTACTTGATGTACCTAGATTAAATTTGCCTGAGTTAAGGGCAACCCAGGTGAAACTCTAAAGCAGATAAAGTCTGATCTCATTTCCTCTCCATGGTTGACTTCTCAATCGCAGGCCCATGAGTCTTGACTTATCCCTAACAGATTCCAGGGCCCTCTGATTGCTGCCCTAGTTCTACAGGAAATGTGACTATATCTATTATTGTCCTCCTACCACAGATGGGACATTTTGAGTCAATAACTCACTTCAAAATGGTCCTCGCTTACCTACACTCTTATCCTTCAGGAAATTGCCTCTAGCTGGCCACAGGGCATCCATTTAGTCTGATTAATTTGGGGAATATCTCTCATATTGGTGTTAGTAGATCATAATGGCCCTGTATCAGGTAACACTGAACAACTGAATACCAATTTTTACCCACATAATTAACCGTTGGCCTGACTTCTCAATTGGAATGTTCCATAGTGTTTCAAGTGTCACATTTCCAAAACTAAAATGAACATCTCCTTTCCCTACACCAAATCTAATTCTCTTATCTTTCTTCATGTGGTGAATGGCATCTACTTGATCTACTTGTACTTATCTACTTGTACTAGTCCAATATCTTAGCTTCATCTTTGACTCCCCTATTTCACTCTTCCTTTGGAAGCATCCAATGTCGAATGTCTCAGCACCTTGAGAACCCAACCTTCCTCTCCATCTACATTCACACTATCTCAGTTGTGGCTAAGGTGTTATATTATTTATTATTCTAACAGTAATACTTTGAATGTAAAAAAGTGCAGTTAATGATTAAACCCGGATAATAGAAGTAAACCAGGACTCCCTAGCAACAACAAGCATGTGTGATAAACTTAATTATGACTTAATTTAATAATAACTTAATAATTTAATAACTTATTAATTTTTTAACTAGAGTATTTTAATAGTTGCTCAATGGGTCTCCTCAACCTTGGTCCTTCTCTTCACTCCACTCTAATATTCACACTTCATTCTCCTGCTTTAAAAACTATAATCCTTTTTAGCCTCAGGCTAAATCAAGTCTCAATTTCTCATGGCATTGAGGGCATTTAGCAGCTATTGTCTTTGTCAGTTTCTCCAGCCTCACCTTTGGTTCCCTCAGTTACCTTTATGGTCCATTACCTCTTTCACCTCCCGGCCTCTGCCCAAGATTTTTTCCATAATGCTTTTTCTAGCTTATCTGCCTTCATTATAGGTTTATGCCACGGAAAATTATCATTGCAGTGATTACATTTCACTGTTGCTTCAAAAAAATTTATCAAGAACTTAGGTGCCCCATATAAATAATTTATCAACTATATTTGAATTGCTTTATCATGTCATTAGTATGACTTTAAACCTTCTTAGAAGAGGACTTAACTCTAATTTGTCCACATATTCTTCCTTGATACTTAGCACAAACCATGGTGAATGTTCAGTAAAGGTCTCTGAATCAAAGGGCAGACACATAGGAAGATACATTAAACCCAAAGAGTGTTTCTAGCCATGTGAGTCTCGGGGACTCCATCTAGCCATTCAGATGTGTTTTAAAGAATATAGGATTTTTGCACTCCTCAAATTATATATTACCCAGGTCTTACTCTTCAGATAGTCCAGGGGAGTCTTAAATTGAAATGGAATCCCCAAACAATGATCTGAATATTACATCTCATCTAGTACTCTCACTCTTCCTATCAGTTGGTTACTATATCTAGAGGCATTGTTTGAAATATTAATTCTAGTAGCAAAAAAAAAAAAAGTATTCCTACCAACAGTTAATGTTTCCAAATACAATGGACATTTCACACCCAGTTAAAAACTTCAGGATTGTATCACGAGCATGACAGCACCCCCTTGAGGCATCTGTGTGTTTTCTACTGCTTTGGAGGTCTAGAAAGCTCAGGCTTCAGCCTGAAGAATATAAATTGTTAACTACGGACAAAAGGAAAGACAGACCTTGAGGATAAATTGCCTGTAGGCAGATGGAAAATGTAGTTTGGGCTCATAAATTTAAACACAAATCCCTACAGTATCTTTTTAAAGTAGCACATACCACCCATCTATATTTCTACCCCAATGAGAATTACACAGACACCTATAGGAAAGAATCACTTAAATTTTTTCAGAAAGCATTTTTACGAGAATTGTGGGTGAATAGTATAGTCATAAGTAATTCTTATGAAATTCTAAATCAAAATTATAGAGCATACTCTCTACATAGAGAAGAAGCTGTGCTTGTGGGAAGAGCACTGCCTCCCAACAGCTCTGCTGCTGTAGATAAGTTTTTCTCAAAGTATAGTGTTCTCATCTATAAAATGGGAATAATGTCTGTCCTGTCTGCTCCTTGAGTTTCATAGGTTCATGTTCTTGTTATATAAAATAAAATAATTTATGATATGTATCTGCAACGTGATACTATTTCTAGTCAGTTAAAGAAAATACAGCTGGATGCTAACTTGTCCAACATTCATACAAACCATACTAAATGCTGCAAACCAAATAAGCATGCATCTCTTATATACCAGAATAGCATTATTTTTTCTTATATACCATAATAAAAGTATTCATTCAGCTACATATTTTATGTGTAGTGATAGACATTTGTTGAAAATTTAGAATTGCATTTCATTTGAAACAAATGTCAGAAGTGTTTGGTATTATGGAAGTAAATAAAATAATGGGAAATAATTTACAAGTTTTATTTGAATGTGTATTAATTATTACATCAAAGAGACATTGTAAAACATTCCTTTGAAAATTAAAAATAATGATATGCTGTTCTTTGTGCATCAGCAAATCAAAGCAAGACTCTTTAGAACTCTTTTCCACTAAGTCTCAGAAAGTTACATATTAAATGTCCAATGATAAAATCCTTAACCACTAAAATAAATTAACTGAACAGCCTAACAGTAGAGATTATGATAAACTGACATGAAACCTTCATGACTTTCATTTTCTTTAGAAGATGACAGTGAAAGTCAATGAAATACAAACATTAGAAATTCATATTTCTGCAGTGTATGTGTTGGCCTTGATTTTCTTGAATCACTTCTACTGAACACTTGAATGCATCCAGACAGACTCCTAATAAGAAATGTCTCAGAATTCATGCTGAGGCATTGTCAACAGGCCAAGAAGAAATCCTCAGTGCTGAACATGTGCTTAGATGAAATTTTTTCTTGTCTGGGATGGCTGATTTTTTTCAGGGAAAACTGGCACATTAAGAGAGACAAATAGTAATGCAGGAAATGTTTGAACTCTCTTAGCCTATTTGGTGGAAAGAGAATTTCTCTGTCACCTCTTTAATAAATTAATATGGAAGCATTTTATAGATTTTATGAGCATATTAAAGACTTGTAAGAAAAACATGCTTCTAAGAAAAAGAAAGTAGCTAAGTTACAATAAAGTGCTTAGATTTGCAACCTGAAACAAACAAACAAACAAACAAACAAAAAACTTGATAAATGATTTGGAGTTGGGAAAAATAAAATAGATTAGATTTTCCTACATATTATAAACCTCCCCCTACCAAAAAACAAAAAATGTACTAAATAGGTACATCAGGCCTCCGCTATTTTTCCCAGACCACCTTGTCCTTTATTATACACTAGCACAGATTATTACTTATTATTTTAAAGGAAGATTTTAAGCCGGGGTGAAGCCATGTTCTGACAACAGAAAATATCAATACTTGATCTCATTTATACAATCACAAAGAAAAGAATGGCTGTCTTTCTTGCCATTTGTCTTTAATGTTAGGTCTCCAGGCTTTCTTAGGAACCTCTACTGTTATCATTTATACATATATCCAAGAGTTTTAGAAACTGTTTCTAATTCATCTGAATTATCTTTTAGGACAACGAGCTCCTGAAATATATAACCAACCAGTTGTATTAGTGTCTTGTCTCTTATTTCTCCCACATTTTCTTATCTAAGTATTTAAAAGATAATTAGTAGCCCAGATTTTGCAAAAACAGTAAGTGAGAAGTGGACACGTTGATAAGTCCTAGGCTTGATCTCTTAAAGTCTTATTCTGGCACCAAAGTTCAGGTAAGAACCATCGATAGAGGCAGAAATAGAATACTGGAAACCAGTTAGAATTGTAAGAAAAATTAATCACGCTCTGTTAACTGTCATTGTTTTATTCTAATTAAAAAAGGCACATTCTCACCTGGGTGGCAATTGCCTCTGGGGCCTGGGAACTCCTCTGGAAATGCAGCCCTTCCTCCCCATTTGGAGCTGCCTATTATCATGGAAAGATTAACAATCTTGTTGCAGAAACTAGAATCGCCAGCCCTTTGAAGACTGCAGCCCTTTCGCATATCTGTAAATTGTCCCTTTGCCCTTTTTGCCTAGTTCCCATGTAACCTTTATTCTTCTACCCAATATAAGCAGCTGGCTTTGTGGTGGAGTGCAGAGCAGATTTGTATAGATGACCTAGGGCTCTCCTGCACTGCCTTCAGTGTTGGAATAAATGCTCAGATGTGATTCAACTCTGTCTCTGCTTAATTGCCTCAAGTAGTGATAGGCAGCACGGACCCACTGAGTGTCCAGTTACATAATTAGAAGAAATATTTGCACACAGATGGCACTTATAGGATTTTTATCCAGTCGTTTGCCATACAAAAGCATATTGCATATGAATTATGCAGGAGGAGAAGATATTTCCAACACAGCTTGATTCAAGCCCAGGTTGTGAATTATTTGTTTTGAAATACCTTCACATTCTCCTGCTGGAAAATTCTGGTCAAGAGAAGAGCAAAAACAAGCAGCAAGCTCATTGTAAGCATATGGTCAGGTGGGTGTTCATGATATGTTTAGCAGCCCACAAATGAAATTTTTTTTAAATGCTCGATTGTCCTCCTTCACAGGGGAGGAAGGAAGCACAATAAATAAAGGGTTTTTTGTTATCTTCAATTTTGGCTTACACCATCATCTTGAGTTCCTAAATAGAGAAGGTCCAAAGGAAGCTTTTCACTAATATGCTATTTGAAACCAAGAACCAGTTCATTCCCCTGATCCATTTCATCTACACATTTTCTCACCTCTACCAAGGTTGCATTTCCCTTAAAGCACGAAGCTTAAAACTTTAGGTTCTCAATTCCATACCTTGGGAAGAGCTCAAGTCATAGGTTCACGTGCTTTTGGTAAACTTGAAAAGATTTTTACTTTTATTTTTGCATTCATTTTCTTAGAGGCTCCACCCTTTATACACACAAAAATATTTCAGATAAATTCCCACTTCCTGCCTTTACTCTTCAGTCAGTTGTATTTTGCTCTCCACTAGTTCACATTCTACCAAAATAACTCAAAAAGAAGATCAATATGTCATACATCAATAATAATAATGATTTCAAAATTCAGACTTTACTTCACTGGAGATCTAGACACACATACCTCAGTAGCTGGCAGCAATATCTACTTATATCTCAAGATATTATTTATATTTCCTTATTCTGCATCCTCTATCTCTCATGTATCAGTAATTATGTTAATATCTCTTAAATTTCCCAATTAAAAAATTTGGTGTTACCTTGACTTCTCTCTCCATCACACTCTGAAATACTCAACTGGTATCCAATTCCTGTTAATTCTATTCCAAAAGCAATAATTTATATCAAACTTTACATACTATACCCTTTGCCTCCAAAGGTAATCAGTCTATTTTAGTTTACATTTCAAAAAGCTGCCAGAATTTTCTCACTACACACAAATCTAACCTTTTCAGTTCCATGCTTAACACCAATTTGTTTATATGACCCCTTAAGCATGCTTTGTCCCTATTGTAACACCTTTCTCATTGCATTTTATTGGCTAGTTGCTTATCTGTGTATTTCCTGAGGGTATGACTGGATGTGATCCTAGAAGGCAATCACAAGGTTAGATAGATAGATAGTAGACATCTCAATAAATGTTTTATCAATGAAAAAATGAATGAACGGATGCTCTTTGCTACTGGCCTATAATAATCTGTTATTTGATTGAATAAATAAATAAACAACTACTAGTAAAACTATTCATTTAGTTCTGAAAGATCAAAATTAAAATTAATGAAAAGTTGGCAAATTAAAAATTCAAAAAGTCAAAATTCTTTACTGATGTGCTCATCTGATCTTTAAAGTTCTGAATATTAACCTTATCTAATCTAATAAAAGAATAATATGCAAACTGACCCTCATTCTGTTACACCTAAGCCACACCCACCAGCCAATCAGAGTGGCTCTATGCAAATTAACCCAGCCAAGATGGCAGCCAGCACGGAGCTAGAGCAAACAGAAGGCTTCTGCCGATGGAGGAAACTGCCTCCTAGGCTGGCTGGGCCTCTGCTCAAGGCAACAATGTTTTAGTATAGAAGCCACAGAGCTGAAGCAAACAGGAGGTATCGTTGCCTGACTAGGCCTGGGCTCAAGGCAACAAAGTTTCAATTATAGAAGATAAATAAACCCCAGAAACCTGATTCCAGCCAGCCTCGCTGGGACCTTCAATCAATGGGAACTATGGGCAGCCTAAAAACGACCCTCAGCCCCTCACCCAGGCTGGCCACACCCCAATGGGGTGAGGGTCCCCACTGGGGGGCTGTGGCCAGCCTGAAAACAGCCATCAGCCCCTCACCCAGGCTGGCCAGGCACGCCAGCAAGTGGACATTTTCTGAGGGGTCCCAGACTGTGAGAGGGTACAGGCCAGGCTGAGGGACCCCCCGAGTGCACAAATTTTTGTGCACAGGGCCCCTAGTACAATGATAAAATTGCAAAAAACTCTCAGAAGCAGGGTGAGAGGCAATGCATCATTGTGGTAAGTGTGCAGCCCCTTGGGACACTAGCACCAGGTTCTCTGGTTCTGTCACTCAATAGCCATGCCTCAGTTTTCTTACATAAATATAGGCAATAGTAATAGTAACTATCTAGTAAAGTTTTCATGATTTTACAGGAATAAATAATAGGTACTTAATTTATATCTGGCACAAAATAAATGATAAATAGGCATCACCTATTATTATTTACTAGAGGCCCGGTGCACAAAAATTTGTGAGTCCAGCCTGTGCCCTTTTGCAGTCTGGGTCCCCTTGGGGGATGTCCACCTGCTGGCATGCCTGGCCAGCCTGGGTGAGGGGCTGATGGCCATTTCAGGCTGCCCACAGCCCCTTCACGGTTCGAATCCCTACTGGGGTGCCTGGCTGGAAGCAGGTATCTGGGATTTATATAACTTCTATAATTGAAACTTTATTGCCTTGGTCCCCTGCTCAAAGCCTGGGTTGTCCCTGGCAAACCAAGGTCTTAGCTGGGCAGGTATCTGGGGTTTGTTTATTTTCTATAATTGAAACTTTGTAGCCTTGAGTAGAGCTCAGGGCTCACAGGGCCTTGGCTTCTATTGCCCAGGGCAACTCCAGCTACTTGGCTGCCACCATCTTAGTTGAATTAGTTTGTATATTTGCTCCTGATTGGTTAGTGGGCATGGCTTGTGGGTGTAATGGAGTGAGGGTCGATTTGCATATTACTCTTTTATTAGATAAGATTCTTTGAAACACATTTTACTCCTAAATATGTGTGATTACTAAAAGTAAAGGAATGATTTAGGCATTTCCAGGCAGTGAATATCCAATGGCGTGGTCTCTCTAATATAACTACAGTATCTGGCTCCAATTAAAATGAGATTATACCAGGCTCTCCAAAAAATCTGAATTATGTATGTTTCAGTATCTCCACTATACTAAAGAATTTTAAACATTATTATTTTCTTTCAGAGACAGAAAACTATTAAGTAGGGATGCTACTGAACAATGCCTATGGTTATTGTTGAAAAAAGCAACCAAATTAGTTGTGAATTCAACATCCAAATTCTTTGCCTCTCTGATTTACAGGACTTTTTTCATCATGATGCAGAAAACATTTTGCAGCAAATGTATATGGAAATTTTCCCATGGTGGTCTACACACCCCTTAATTCAGCTTTTGCTCAAGTGTAATGACAGACTGGTCCACAGAGCACAATTTAGCCTCTCTTTAGAAGACGCCGGTGTGCCTGAATTCCAAACAAAAGGAGGAACTTTTCATTTGGGCAGGTGAGGGAGGAAAGAGACCAAGATGCAAGATGCTTATGATTAGGGGATGTTAGACAGCGGCAGTACACAAAGGAAAGCTGATGAGCAAGCCCAGCCCCCACTCTGCACAACGATCTTCTCCATTCTGTTTCACGGAGTAATCACAGGATATTCTGAACCTCTCAAAATGCCATCAGTTCTTATTGAGAATGAAACAGAGCATCTCTCCCTCATGTCTTCGCAGACAATCATGGTCGCAAGCTGGCCTGAACAGGGAGCTCTGGCAGACAAAGATGGATTTGTAAAAATAAATAAATAAATACATGAATTAACTTCCCCACACTATGAATGGGAAGTTGATGATAATCTCCCTCTTCTATTGTGTAAAGGCTAAAGAAACTCACAATTATGCTCTCCAGGTCTAGAGCAGTAAAGAATAGGCTTCCTGATGAGACTGCTTCCAGTAACATACAGTCGGAGCTGGGAGCCTTGTGTCAATAATACTAAAAAATAACCATCTCAATGACTTCGATAAAATGTTCATTAACATTTGAAATCTAAGTATCATCTCTAGTAGCCCCTTCCTCCTCTTTGTTTCCTTTCCTAGGTCTTATTTTTTCCCCCACTTTTGAAGGGAATAAAAGCCTCTTTTGATTGTTCAAAAAAGGCTTCTTAAGCTAGCAGAGAATTGCTCAAGAGTAAAATAATTTCATAAAGATCACTGAAAGACTTTCCTTAAACAAGCAGCATTTCTATGGTGGTCCATGCTGTCTTGGAGTTTGTGGGAACCTGTTTGCAGTGTTTAACTCCAGTACCGATGAGAATCTATAGTGATGCCTACTGGGTGTTCTTTAAGATGAATCATTCTTAGTAGGCCACTCAGTTTGCAGTTAGAAGACCTGACCCTGGTTTGGTCTCGAGTTACCAACCTTTTATCCAAGTTACCAAGTCATTCACTAGGTTGGGGGTTTTGATTACTGAGTTATTGGGATTCTGGTGTGAAAATAAAATGCCATATGTGTCAGAGTTCTTTGTAAACTTTGAAGCATTACTCAGCTCTCACCTATTTTTGCAAATGGTCCAAGAATGAAAGTTTCTCTCTTATTTTATAACTAGTGGCCCAGTGCAGGAATTCATGCACATTGAAAGGAAATTAATTAGAAGAAATATTTTAATATCACTATTCCTCCTTTCTCTATAATAGAAGTGTCAACCAAATTCACGATTGATGATGACAGATCGAAACACATGCATGCGATTGGCGCCAGGGAAAGATTTATATGTAAAATGAAAACAGTAATGCTTTCCACTTACCCAAATAAATGTAAAAGCCCAGAGCAGAACCTAATACATAAATATGTGATCAATACATGGCAGCTATATTTAAGTTCATGTTTGAAAACTTTGAGACATTTGTGACCCTTATGAGGATCATTTTATTTCCAAGCATGTTATTACTGAGTCCTAAAGAAGAGATTCTTCTCTCTGTGTTTTTGTTTTGATTTTTTTTGCTCTGTCAATTCCATCTGATCCTTCTACACCATTAACTCTTGGCTACAGGGAGTCTCACAGAAGAATAAGCAGAGGAGGCAAAACAGGAGCGAGGTATATGGCTTCTCCTTACTTCTAGCAGGAGTCTTTTAAACCAATTTGTTAGGTGGGAAGGGCGTCAAGGGGTTAATGCATGCCTCCACAAGGCAGATGATGACACAGATACTGGTCCCTCCCTAGAATGCTGCCACAAGGTCAGCTACCAGACAGAGGACACAGATTCCTTCTTGAAAACCTGAAGACCCCCAGGTGGGAATGCCCACAACTCATGCTCCCCAGCCCTCACTGAACAGCTGCATAAAAAACACCCCTTACTCCCCCTCCACGTGGCTCTAGGGGCCCCTCCCCGGGGCCTCTGGACTTCGCCCTGAGAGCGCAGAATAAATTCCCTTCCTTCAATCTTCCTGATTCTCTGACTCAGTTTCCTCCTGTGCCGGGAACCTCACACAATTGATGGTAAATCTCATTAGACTTGAAGTCAAAGTTGAATATTTCCATAGTTTTGACCAGAAAAACAAACAAACAAACAAAAAACAGACAGTACCAATAGAGAATTGGATTGCTGCTAGACCTATGAATGCCAAACTTAGGAGGGCTTGGAGTATGGCTTCCCACCTTTCCTTTAGAAGCAGAGGACACTGAGTTTTATCTTCTGAAGTATTAGTTCACACATTTGTAAAATGAGAACATTTGTACTAGAAGGCCTTTAGGATGGCCTCCAGCCCTGACACATTATAAGAATGTAATTATTTATGCACCCACTTCACTACAATAGGATGACTCAGTCCCGTTACTATATTTAGAGTTGATCTACATAGTTGGACCAAGGACAAACCACATTCCATGCAGGGAAAATCTAGTTGAAACAGTGTCCAGAGGACATAGATACTAGAGGAAAGGAAGGAAAGGCAAGCAGCAGTTGAGAGGGAAAATGTTATGTTGTTTGTATGGTAAGGAGTGCCCAGTGTCTGTATGTAAATGGGAGTGTGGAAATTCATGCAGAGGAAAAAAAACTTTTTTTTTGGGGGGGGGTGTATATTTCCTGCCAACCGCTCCTGCATCCTCTACCTTGAAGCTGAGAAGTTCTAAATATTTTGTTGCACTTTAGCCTAGGGGGAGGTGGGTAGGAGGGAGTCACTGATTTACCATGCTGTAAGAAATATCCCACCTCTATTATATGCACAAGCATTTATAGGCATTGATATTTAGTTTTAAACATATTGAGGGCTAGAAATTGTTATAGAACTATATTATAGAGAGAAGAGAGAAAGGATAAGTAATATTTATTGCAAGGAAAAATGTTAAAAGGAATTTAGGCAGTCATTTTCCAACAGAAAAGGCAGAGTCTCTAAAGAATAAAATAACTATAGAGGAAAGCATAATATCCTATAATAAGGAGGTACTTCTCAAAGTTCAAATTTGTTAGAAAGATTTTTATGATACTGGAGACACAATTTAAAAAAGAAGTGTAAAATTGATCTCTCTATTACTTAAGAAATTGAAGAAAAGTTTAATTTTGTTTTTAATTCTTAAACATTGGGTTAAGTGAAGAATCCACTTGTACTCTAGAGGGTTTGTTATGGCAAAACTTAATGAAAATCCTTATAGAGTCAGAGTAAAATAAAAAAAATAAGACTGGATAAAAATACTTTGTTAAAGAAAAAAATCTTAGGAAGAGTAGTATAACTAAAGCAATTCAGTCAGATTTAAGATAGTCACTGGCAGAGAGGGCATTATGCAAAAAGATACTGATATTTTGTTATATATGAAGTAATGATTCAAGAGGGTGAGATATCCTCTCAAATTAGCAGAAAATTAGAGAGATCAGTACTTTTAAAAAATATCTCTGTAATTTTCAAGAATTTGGAATAATAAACAAATGATATTTGACACTATGTTCTTATTTAGGAGAAAAACACATTCATAACGCATAAGCAGAGACAACTCTGTTAAAATAAATCAGCTACTCACCCACACCTTCAATCTAAAACAGAAAGCATCAACATGATCTATATTTTGAAAGAGATCAGTGCTGCAATAATGCTTACAGCTCTGGGTATTTGTGTGGTGTGAGCTAGAGAGTAGTAGGAAATAAATTGTAGAGGACTGGTCAACTGGAATGACCCAGGCATTTCCTGGGATAAATGTTCAAAAGTCCTTCCACTGTTTGTGACAATAGGGTTATAAATCATATAAAGAGAGATCTAATAAAGTATATGTCACTCAACTTTATCCCAGTGATGAAAATGATAGGTGTATTCAAAGCAGATGAGGACAAAAATATAAAAGGAAGCAGTGCTGATAAGTGATCAGGTGCTGGAAATAGTCACTCATAGTGTTCCTCATCTGGTAAAATGTAAACACTGTATTTAGAAATTGAGTACATTTTTTAAAAAACTGGATGTCAGGGGGATATTATAGTAATTCCTGTGAAGTAGTGAGGGCCTGAACTAGAGTCATGGTAGGAGAAAAAGAAGTTAGGGATTTCAGAGTTGTTTTTCAAGAAGGACAAAATGCATTTTGTTTTTAATTGGGCGATTTTAGTGAGAAGCAAGTGATTCCAAACCTTCATAAAACTGACCAAAAATCAAAAAAACTGGAAGAAGGTCCATTCTACTTTCTTAGATAACTTACAAGAATTTTCAAGCATGTATAGTATAGAAATATTTTCATTTTAATACTGGTTTTCAATAGGCAGTATTATCCCAGCTTTAAGGCTTTGAATTAAAGACACCCAAAACAAAACAAAATACTAGAATATTAAATGTAAACTTAAAAATACATTTTTTGCCTTTGTTCCCATTGGATTTTTTGTTTGTTTGCCTTCTGATAAATTTCAGACCTGCTCTATCAAAACTCTACCTTTGTTTCAAGCTACATGGTTAGAAGTTCATCCTCCAATAATAACACAGCTAAAATAACTTTCTATAGCTTCTTCGGCTGATTTGATTCCCTTTGCCTTTTTCCTGTAATACCTGGCATACTGCTCTTAGAATATCATTTCCTCAACTAGAATTTAAATTCTTTGCAGGAAGAAAACTTTGTCTTGAAACTATGCACCCTTATGTCTGGCATAGTGCCTCGACCATGATAAACAGTCAATATATTAACTAATTTAATTCTTCATCATAATACATCGGACAGTTTAAGACATTACCATGTAAATAAGAAACATATTGTGACAAAAAATACCCAGTGATACAGAATGTCTTAATAGGAAGAGCCCCTTCTTCTGGCTTAATAGATAAGGTATAAAACAAAACAAAACAAAAAAATCCCCAGCATCAGACTAAGGATCTTTTGCAGGAATCCTTGACATATTTTGGAAGAAATGTAAAACTAATATCCTGAGTCTACAATCATTGATCACCAAATAGCATCCTGCGGTTAGAATTGATATTGATCCTTGGTAAATTTCAACCCGAGTAACCTTGTAACAGCGTCACAACGTTCTCCCACTACATCATTTAGTTATGAGACGCGTCCTTAACTATGGGGTTTTTCTCTTCTAAATTTAACCACATAGGAAAAAATGTGTAGAGGAGTCGCCCACGTGCTTTCGGTCATTTTCCAATTAAATATTCTTCAAAGTAAATTAATGCATAAATATAATCTTCATTTTGAAAAGTCATCCTATGGTAAGATATTTTTAAAATTAGAAAGAAAACTTACAGTGGATCTATTTCCATCTTCTCATCATTGACACGAAAAAACTGAGTCTGATTAAATGATGCAACCGAGGCTGAAGGATCAAAACATTGGTTCTAGGATGTGAAATTCTTGACATTTAACGTTGTTGCTGTTAGCCAGTTACCACTGAGGAAAACAAAAGTGTTTGTTCCATAATAGCAAAAAATTTAATAGTAAGTGGCTATGTCAGGAATAGGACTCCATGTGGGACTGTTGAAAGCTGGATGGTCTAGCTCTGCTTTTTAGCATTTGTAAGTTACCTAAACTTTTCACAGCTCAATTTTCTTAACTCTTAAATCAGACAAATATTAACACCTACTTCATAGAGCTTTGTGAAATAGTTAATATTAAGCACCTAGCATAGTACCTGGGTTATAGTAAATACTCAGTAAGTTTTAGCTGATATTATCATTATTTTTATTATTTCATAGAATAAAGTTCATGGTTTTGATTTACTGGATGGCAAAGACAAACCCAGATGAAATTCTCATATTTTCAAATGTCATTATCTTATCTAATAAAAGAGTAATATTGAAATTGACTATTTCTTTGGGATGCCTAAGCCACGCCCACCATCCAATCAGAGCAGCTGTAGGCAAATTAACCCAGCCAAGATGGAGGCTGGCAGTCACAGAGCTAGAGTAAACAGCAGGTTTCCGTTGCACCAGGAGTAAACTGCCTGCCTAGGCCAGCTAGGCCTCTCTCTAATCCAGGCAACATAGTTGCAATTATAGAAGCCACGGAGCTGATGCAGACAGGAGGCTTCGTTACCTGCCTAGGCCTCGGCTTAAAGCAACAGTTTCAATTATAGAAGATAAATAAACCCCAGAAACCTGCTTCCAGCCAGCCTTTCTGGGACGTTGGGTCAACGGGAGCTGTGGGTGAGTGAGGACCAGGGATGACAAGCAGGCCAAGTGCAGGCCAGAGCAATGCTGGGGAGGCTATCTATAGGTGTAATCAGCATTGCCAGCCAGTGACAGAAAGCAGAGCCTGACTCATATCCGTAAGCAGCATGAGGCCTTGGTTGTTGGTGTGCTCACCCATGGGTGCACACTCCCTCTTTTGTGTGTGTGCATCAGTGGAAACTAATGATGAGCCTCAGGACTGTAGCACACAGGTACACAACTGAAGGGGTGAGACCTGAGCACAGGCACACTGTTAAGTGTCTTCCAAGGGTGTCTAGGCTGGTGTCTTACACTCATGTAAGCCTGAAAGTCTGAAAACGGCCCTCAGCCCCACACCCAGGCTGGCCAGGTACCTCAGTAGGAACCCAAAACCTGAAGGGGCTGTGGGCAACCTGGAAGCCTGAAAATGGCCCTCAGCCCCGCACCCAGGCTGGCCAGGTACCTCAGTAGGAACCCAAAACTGAAGGGGCTGTGGGCAGCCTGAAAACAGCCCTCATATGCTCACCCAGGCTGGCCAATGGGGTGAGGGTCCACACTGGGGGGCTTGAGCAGCCTGCAAACAGCCATCAGCCCCTCACCCAGGCTGGCCAGGCATGCCAGCAGGTGGACATCCCCTGAGGGG
Organism: Murina feae; assembly: GCA_004026665.1. Lineage (NCBI taxonomy): Eukaryota > Metazoa > Chordata > Mammalia > Chiroptera > Vespertilionidae > Murina > Murina feae. The sequence goes on from PVJC01000982.1 coordinate 76,419, forward strand.
TCCCAGACTGCGAGAGGGCACAGGCTGAGCTGAGGGACCCCCTGAGTGCACAAATTTTGTGCACTGTGCCCCTAGTTAAGAATAATATTATTGTTTTTGCATCATCATTTTGCCTGAATTTCTACTAATTCATGCATTACTAGAAACATATATAGCACAATATTATAAATCTTACAGGAAGACCAATGTTTTATTTCTATTTTTCAAATTTTTTAGAATTGGTAAAAACATCAAAGATAATTACAATGTGTGTGGTAACCTTTCTAAAATATGTTTACTGAATTTATGAAATCTTATCTGAGGGCAATGTGATAGTGGTACAAAAGAAAGTAAACATAGAAGTCACATATTTTGAGATGTCAGATATTTAGCCTATACTCAATTATTGAGAAACTGGTAAAAATTTGAAGTACCAAACTCTTATTTTACTCATCCTTTACTTCTTCTTACTACATTTAGCTATATTTAAACTCATTTATATATCCATCCTTGGGAGAGTGGGGGCAAACAGGAAGGATAAAGTATAAATCTGTTAATACAGTTATTCCTTAACAAATCAAAATGAAGTTTAAACTATAATGATAAATTGATGATCAGTCTCTGGTTCCACCTTATGCAGCAGCTACACCTCCCCTTTCTCTGCTGGCCTGGGTAATTTGGAATTAGCTGATATGATTTCAAAGAGGTGGGGCATTTAATCTTTTAAACTACTCATCACAAATGACTGAATGGTTTTGTAACAATTGAACTCATGTCATCCTCTATAAAAAAATGCACTGAAGTTTTTACATTAAGCTTTATACTGTTATTAAAACTAAAAACATATTTAGCCACATTAATTTATTACTTATCCATTGCTGTTGCACTTACTGTACAGTTCATTATACCAAATAAACACAAATGTAGGTAACTGGAAAGAAAATAAATCTGCATTAACAGAAAATAAATGTATGCAGACATTTCAAAACTGTATTGAACATTTAATTGAAATGTTGGGCAAAATGTATTTAAGTAAATATATCAAGAGAGGGAAACAAAAGGTAGCAGTAGAACCTAAAACCTATTGATAGATTGATTATACAGACAATGACCAGATCATATATAAAAATAGTCATCTAACCCACAACTGACAGCAACCTTCCCAGGAAACCGGATGTGCCATACATGGCCCAGAAAGCCAGTTGGCTATGTCAGATTTGTAAGAAGCCAGGTTACTATCTCTAGGAGCAGTTCAGGAAGCTAAATGATAACTTATGTAACAGTTGGTTCAAAATTACCAAAACTTAAAATATTTTTTAAAATATGTTTTTATTGATTTCAGAAAATAAGAAGGGAGAGGGGGAGAGAGACAGAAACATCAATGACAGAGAAACATTGATCACCTGCCTTCTGTACTCCCCCGACAGGGGATTGAGCCCACAACCCAGGCATGTACCCTAACCGGAATCAAACTGTGATCTTCTGGTTCGTGTGTCAACACTCAACCACTCAGTCACAATGGCAAGGCACCAAGACTTCAGATCCCTTCATTTTTGTCCCCACTTTCAAAGTGAGAACAATTAGAAAAAGCAAAATATGTACCCCTAGCAAATCACATGAGATGCCCCATTTCTACTCCGCCCACATACAGTTTCCTCAGGACAACAGCCTCCAAGCAGAACATACCCAAAGCCTTTCTTTTTCTCCCACTAAAGTTTTCTCTCTCCTCTGTCTGCCTTTGAGTCTCTGCCAAAACATTAGTGATGGTGGCTGATGCCTTTGCTATAGCACTCTCTGAATAAATAGACTTTGCTTTTCTTATTTACTAGTAGTTGGTTGTATCTTGGGGTGATTCTTAAAAGGCGGTAACGAAGTGTTTACTTGCTGGGCACTTCAGATACTCTGCAATTTTTCAAAGTCATATGCCTAATAACCATCTTAGGAAAATATTAATGTGTTTATTTTACAAATGAGGAAAAAAAGTCATAAAGTTATTCAGAACATTACCTAGAGCTGCTTGGCTAGTGAGCAGTCACTAGCCAAAAAAACTGAATTATGATAATTATCTTTCAAAGTCCAAAGAATATTCTTAAGAAACATCAGATTAAAATTCACTGTAAGATGTTCCTTTACCACCTAAGTTGTCCACAGATCCTAAAACTGAAGTAATCTATTTTCTAAGTATAATATAACATAACTTAGCTTTATAGAAGAGAAGGGGGTAGGAGAATTTTCACATGTTAAAAATTACCATGGAAGTGAGATAAAGCCAGGTGGGGAAAAAATAGAATGACATAGATAACTAGTGAAGTTTCTTAATGCCTGAAAATGAAAGTGATATTTAAGCATAATTCCTTTAACAATGACCAGAAAAGTAAAAAGAATACTACAGATAATATTGTGTAAGTAATAATGTAGGATGAGAAATGATGGCTGAAGACCAAGTAATTCCTCCTGTGGGTTCTACTTTTTTCTCATTAATTCCATTTAGTTACCTCAAATCTTTATTAAACATTCTTTGCATTGAGTATAAATTAAAATGAAGAGAAATTTGGAATTTGAGAATTCTTATGAGAAGAGAAAGATTCAAACTTTTGGACTTTGTAGCATTTCTTGTTAAGGAAGGAAAATGATTTCCTTAAAATTTCCCTGTTTTAATAAAAAGCTATAAAGTTGTCACATAGAATTATAAATACCGAAGACATGATTTGGCCATTTTGCTAAAAAGGTGACCCTTTCATACACCTAACGACTGTTCCTTCCCATTAGAGATTAGTTGTTAATATCCGTTAGTTGATTTAATTTTTAAATCTTTTAGTTATATCCCCTCCCCACTGGGATGCAAGACATATTTTTCATAGAAAAGAAACATTAATTGTGGTCTCCACCACTGAGTCTTTCTATATCAGACCTTCTAGGCTGGGCAAAAGGTGTGGGGCAGGTTGGGGATGCATTTTTATAAGAAAATTACCCGGGAATTCCCCAAATAACATGTTGAAGTTGATGTCAATGAAAACAACCATATCATGAAAATAACACGTTCTATTAACTCTGAAGCAATAGCATGTGTAGTAGAGACTGATTGCATGCATTAGAAACCTGTTCTTCCATTGGCTAACTGTGACACTAGTCAAATCACATCACTTTGTGACAAGTTTCCTCATGTTAAAGTGGAGACAATAATAATAGGATCTCATGGGACTGCTGGAAGAATTAGGAGACACTATATGTGTGTTGACACGTAAGAAATACTAGGCATTACTTTCTTATTGCTGTCAACTTTATTTTAGAGGAGTAGCAAGGTGAATGTTTTATTATGTCCATGGTCAAGACAATTAGAATGTTCCTTGTTTTGCAAGTTATACTGTTCTTAGATGGAGGAGGGGACTTAGAGAAAAGAATGGCTCTTTAGAAAAAAACTAAGCATCATATTTATGCCTTATCAATGAAAAAAAAATTATAGACGTTATTTTACTGCTTCTCTTTGCTACACAATGGCCAATACTTGGTAACAATACTAAATGGTGTACTCTGTCTCTATAGTTGTGTGTTTCTTTCATTTACTGGGCACTGTTGAAGGCAGGAGGCATGTTGAAATTCTTTCAATCTCCAGTGTCTAATAATGCCTCACATGCAGAGATATTCAATACATGCTGAGTGAATTATGAATAACATTTGAAAATAAACGTATACATGAATACGTGGATTGACAGTTCTCAGAAAAAGAATGGTATTCATAGAGAATGGGCTTACTATGATAAGTGAAATGCAAGTTCTTTTCAGAAGTTTCTTTCAAAACTTAAATTTACATCTTCAAAATGATTAAGCAGTCCTCCTAATATTATTAATTTCATTCAAAGAATTGCACAATTTTCTTTTTCTGCTTCAGCTTGACAAAATATTTAATATCTCTGAGTGGAAGAGAGTTGTATTGGTATTACCTCTTGACTAATAAGTTATATCATGTTATTAAGAAAGAAAAGTAGAAAATCCATCTTGATAAAAAATTCATTTTTAATACATGTGCAGTTTTATTCATTTGAATTCATTTTAGAATTAAAAAAAATATTTGTTTTAACTTACTTAAGATAAAGAAAATGTTTCTCTTTCTGAGATCTTGAAAATATTTCAAAGTTCATATTGTATTGCTACACTTTTCTTCCAAAATTAAGTACATACGGCAAGTTTAGAATAGCTGTTTTTGGTATGATATATGGTATGTTGTAAAGCAATCACACTGATTTGGGGTATAAAATGGTTTTGTAATTTTAGCCTTTAAATATATTTACATAATTTCATTTCTCAGTCATAATATGATACTAATATGATACTTGATATATAATTACTTCTTACCCTGTTTGAGTCAATTCTTGCTCTGGACGTATAGATGGGAGGTGGGATGTTGAAAGCCTGAGGGACCAGGTATTCCTCAGCATCCATCATATCTTCTAAATCCTCTTCATCCAAGAGATTCTGAAAGAACTTGCTGTCATTTGGACTGGGAAGCTTCATACGATCATCACCCTAAAGGATTGCCCATAAGAAACACAAACATTGATTCTTCCTTTTATCTTAAATACGTGGCTTTTGCCCTAACTGGTTTGACTCAGTGGATAGAGCGTCGGCCTGCGGACTCAAGGGTCCCAGGTTCGATTCCAGTCAAGGGCATGTACCTTTGTTGCGGGCACCTAACCAGTGGGGAGTGTGCAGGAGGCAGCTGATTGATGTTTCTCTCTCATCGATGTTTCTAATTCTCTATCCCTCTCCCTTCCTCTCTGTAAAAAATCAATAAAATATATTTTAAAAAGTACGTGGCCTTTGCAGTAAATTCATATACTATCAAAACCAATGTTTGAAAATTCATGTACTCATGTAAGTTCTTTAGCATAACTTCCAACCATAAAAGAGCCTGTAATATACTCAGATACGACAAGGCAAGACACAATTGATACAAAAAAATACACTAAATGCCATTAGAGATAAATAAGGCAAAATGCTATGTTTTGAGAAAGGCAAAACACATTTCAGATCTGAGAGTAATGGTCAGCTTTACTGTCAACATGGTTTCTGGGATTTGACTTTAAAAATAAATAATAAAGGAAATTGATTTCTCAATCTTTGTTTTTAGGGTGGTTTGTTTAATAGTGTAGAGTTATCAGGATGCATAGGCTCTATGATTTGTCCTACAGCGCACAACAAAGTGAGAGCATTCAAAATCACAGCCAATGTGGTATGTAATTTACATAGGAGAGGGAGAGACACCCAAACCCTTGTTATACTCTTACCTCATCTATTTCATATTCAGTGTTATGTGATTTTTCTTTTGGTAAGTAGTTTGCTTATAAAAGTTAATTTGAGATAGATAGTTGGAAATCATTATTTTGTAATACCTAGCTTTTATCTTCATGTCAGACTATAGGTATGAAGATAATCACTACCTTGTTTTATTGAGTGTAAGCCAAGGTCTATTTGTTTATGGTTTAGGTAAAAATCATCACAGAAAAATATTTTATACTTTTTAAATTACCCAATCCATTTTTTAAAATATATTTTTATTGAATTCAGAGAGAAAGGGAGAGGGAGAGAGATAAAAACATCCATGATGAGAGAGAATTATTGATTGGCTGCCTCCTGCAGGCCCCCTAGTGGGGATTGAGCCCACAACCCAGGTATGTGCCCTTGACCAGAATCAAACCTGGGACCTTTCAGTCCACAGTCTGATGCTCTATCCACTGAGCAAACTAGCTAAGGCTCCCAATCTATTTTTTTCTAGTATTAAAAATGAAATCTAGTGTTAAACATGAAATCTATTGTTTAATTTATATGCATATCAATTCATTTTAATCTGAGATATGCCTAGGTATTACATATTTCCTCAAACAAATTTAAAAAATAGTTTTCTATGAAATGAAAAATCAATATATTGAAGCTTTATTTCACTGACTTCAATTATGGACAAGAATAATATAAAAATGTATCTTTTTTTTATCTGAAAAGGGAAGATTGTAATAATGAACATGACACATATAATGCTAACAAGTAGCAGAGTGCTGGAAGGCTAGTCTGAGGATAAAGGCTTTTTATGTAGATGGGTAATCATACTCATCTATTCAATAGCAGAGAAACCTGAATAGGGGAAGGTGCTTAGAAGTGTTTTGACATCAAGTAAAAGCTCCTTCCCATAAGTCATTTCACATAATATTCTGCTTAGTTCATGTATTTGTGAGGGTGATTTCCAGAGTTCCAAAGCCCAGATATCACTCCTATTTGTAGTGACTTTGCCATTGGGAAATTCTTAAAAATCTGTCATATGTACTAACCTGAATAACCAAATATCTTTGAGGGTCCCGAGCCATCCTCGAAAATTCGGCAGCCAGTTCCTTAAATTTAGGTCTACTGTCAGCATCAATCATCCAACCTAGAAATTCACATGCAACAGTCATAATCAGGAAGAAATGGGACATGGAGTTTATGAAAATACAGGATAAATATGTTGTTTTTACAATAATGTTTTAAAGAACAAAGGAAGTTAATGAAAGAAACAATCCAAAAGGCGAGGGTTCTACTTCAAGCAGTTTGTTGACACAATTAAATGTAATACACTGTAGGATAACATAGATTTTTATTTTCATGATCTAAATTAAAATTGTTTTCTTCCTAAAAAATATAACCCTGTTTAAGTGTACTAACTTACAGAGTTTCAGATAGTTTTTTTCTTAGATATAGAGAGAATTCTCTTTTGAAACTTTCCTTTGATGGTTATAGAAGAGGTGATTGGAATATAATTTATTATTTTGTATCAGGAGTGCCATGGAATAAAAGCTTTGGTTATAATGTGGTACAATTACACAAAGGGTGAAAAAAAAAGTAATATAAAGCAACTTTTTAATGATGCCTTTTTCCCTGGTTGGGAGAAATAAAAACAACAAACGGATATATAGTGATTGGTAATGTTTATTCAGCCATCACCATTAGCTTATGTTAGTCTTAGCCTTTTCAGAATGGAAATTCTCTCAGCAATTTTCCAGGTATGCATTATTATTGAGCTGGGAGTCTAGATAAAACGGGTCTCCTCTCCCCAGCCTCTGTGTAGCTGATGCAATGGCAAAAATAAAAGTACCAAGTTTCCTTGATTTTCTTGCCAAATGACCCTTTCCTTAGGTATTAAATCGCCTAAAAGCAAGGTAAAACTCCCTATTGGGCACAGTTTTCTTAATTTTTCATTATTTCATCAGGGTACCTAAATGAAGTATCTACATCATCCTGTATGCTAGTTATGGGATCAAATTATATGATGTGTGCGTGTTTTTAAACATGTTTCCATAGATGACTTCTGGCCAGTGCTTGATCCGATAGAGCCCTAAAGCTCCTTCCTCTTTTGTCTAGGAGCTCAGTTTTTATTCTTGTGCTGGAAAGTCTTTGGGTGTCATTTTGTATGTCATTAATTACATCTAAATTTTATTTCTCCTAACAAAGTTGAAATGCTCTGTATTCTACATGCATCCGCTGGGGGGAAAGAAAAAGTAATACTTTTGATGCCAAGATGCTAATAAGAAGATAGTGTTTCTGGAACTACTGGAACAAAAAAGGTTAACTTCGCAACGAGGTTTCAATTTCTTTCTAGCTAAATATTGAGTAAATAGAACTATGCTTAGAGAAAAGGGCATGCTGACCTGCACTGGAAAACGCATTTTTTATTTCTTCCCTCACTGTCAGAATGTATCACACATGTCATGAATACAAATAGGGTAGACCTGGGTCCAAAGTCTCTTATTAATAAGATGCTTATTCACCTTCACCAGTTTGTTTCTTTGCTAACCCTGTGCAAATCAAAAGGGGAAAACCCCAAATTACACAAGAAAGACTGCTGAATGTTAATCTCACTTAAATCAAGTCAGAAACTCCAGAGGCTTTTCGAATTCTATTTAAATTAAGAGCCTTGGCTTCTAAAACACATGTCTAGGCATAGAAAGGAGCAAGAAAAGTACGAGTTAGACATAAGCAAATGATCAACTTGAAATAAACAAACATGCGTAATCTTTTTAGTTCAATGTAGATTCATGTCTACCCACTTCCCCTCTGCCTGGATCATTTCCTGAGGCCAAAAACCCATTTCCATTTCATTCATTTTTAAGCTATCAATTTCAAGCTTTCTTTAGGTTTAGATAATTTATTTAGCCTGGTTTCAATAACAATAAAAGCATAATATGCTAATTAGACCAGATGTCCTTCTGGATGTCCTTCCTTCCAATCAAAGCCACAGCTGGCAGCGGAGGGCCACGGCAGCGGAGGCCGGGCTGGGGCTAAGGCCCTTTCATGAATTTCATGCATTGGGCCTCTAGTTTTCTTATAAAATTACTAATATTGAGACTAGTCACAACTCTTTATGTAAGACAATTTGATTATCATGGAAATGATAAAAATCATGGAATTTGACTTTATAGCACAGAAGCATGATGCAGCTTCATTTTAACAATAATCACACAAAAAACGCACAGGTGTTTTATATGCTTCTTCTAAACTTAATTTTGAACTTTTTTATTTATCACTATACAAAAACATTATGCAGGTAGATTAATCTGTGCTGCCACTGTACTAAGAGTGATGATGGTGGCGATGAAATTGTTTTGCTGTCTTACATTTGACCATGACCATGTAAACGTCAATAGTGCAGATAGGAGGCTGGGGCAAACGTTCTCCTTTCTCCAATAAATCAGGGATTTCTCGGGTCGGGATTCCATCATAGGGTTTTCCTCCAAATGTCATCAGTTCCCATATGGTGACTCCTAAATTGGAGATCAAATTCTTATGTAAGCATATTAACAATATATTCTGAACAACTGAGCAATCCACAAGTGGCAAAGGAATGCTCCCCACAGGGAAATCAAAAATAGATTTAAAAAAGGCTCTTCTGATTCCTATACTCATTTTTAGACACTCAATGACAAATCTTTGTAAGAAATTTAATCACATTATTATCTTGAAACTTTTAATGTGTAGCAAAGATAATTCAGGATGGATATCAGAATAAAAAGTCTGTTCCCCATTTATTACTTATAAGTAATGCTAATGTTTGCTGACCCAAGTTAAGTTTCACTATACCACATTAGAGCAGACAAAATAATTTATTTATTATATACATGTGTATTCAGCACCAAGTAAATATGATTGCAGGTAAAATCTGCTATTGACTAAATTCAAGATTAACATATTTGCTATTCAAAGCTCTAAAGGCTAAGGTGGTGTTCCTGAATGATTAGCTTTTGTTAGGGTAAATAATTGTGGCTCCCTTTTTAACTAACAAAAAGACAACAAGTGGAATAAAAACAGATTCATTTCTTTAGGACATACGACAACCTGAGTGAGAAATAATCCATATGTAAGATATTATATGTTTGAAGTGGGGATCACAAAATTGAAAGAAAATAATTATTTTTTTCTTAGATAATAAAAATCACATACTTGAATCATCAGTACATTGATTTTCTTGGTAAAAGCAAACACCTAAAATATTAGCATACAGATAGCCAGCTTTGATAATAATAATGATTTTAATTTGAGCAATAATACCTTTATTACAGATCTCTTCTTCATTATGATCTAGTAATTATATAACTAAAATATATAGTTTTCCTGAGGATAAATATTCTATATTCAGAAATAGGTATTCAGGCACAATAGTATTACCAAGAGGTGTCACTGATGCATATATTCAGTATCTTTTAATGTAAATCCTAATAATTAAGCTTTGTTTTCGTTTCCACTGCCATCTGTAATAAATCATGTATTCAAACTGAAGTCTTTTTAAAGCTCATAATACTTCTATGAATGAAAAAAAAAAAAAGGTGTTCTATGGAAAGTAACCTCACAGGGTGATCTGATCATAAATTTCTAATTAGGCAGCACATGGTGGTAGACATGTCCTGGGCATATAACTTTTTAGTATTATATAACATTTTAGTATCTTTTTTTTACCATAGCTCCAAACGTCACTCTGATGGGTGAATTTCCTATAGTGTATACACTCCAGAGCCATCCATTTAATTGGCATCTATAGAGAAAAAAAAAAGGGAAAATTTTATAGTTAAATAAAAACATTCTCTATATTGATTTCTTAAATGTGAGTCTTGCTTCAATTATATTTCTTGACTGTATTGCAAATGTAAAAATGTTGTTTTTCAATACAGGGAACAAATAAGTTGATCTTTATAAATTCTTAGAATGAGTTAACCTAAAGATATATTCATTTTTAAAAATTCTCATAAACAGAGAAAACTAAAATAACAAAATAAGCATCATTTTTATAATTCTTAATTTATGTAGTAATTACATTTAGCTAATATTGTTTTACAATTCTAAACACCAACACATGTACTGCTATAAAATGGGATCATATTGTATCTCCCCCAAAATCAGATTCCTTGAATTCTCACGTATCCCTTCTCATCCTCAGACAAATGTCAGCCCACCAGTAAATAGACTCTCCACACTTGCCCCCTTCCCTCTCCTTTCATATGATTTGGTCACCGAAACACCTAATAAAATAAAATCCAAAGTTAGTCTTGCTCTGGTCCTCAACCCCAAATGATCTCTCTCTCATCTTGATTAGCTAGTATTGAAAATTTGTACCATTTTCAGTACAGAAATTATATAAAAGAATGTAAAGGAATCAGTATAAACCCACCATCACTACAAGCAAAATAACTCAACTCACATACCCTGCTGTTGGATCAGCAGAATGAGTTTCACTATGAAGAGCAGCATTATATAGCTGAAAATATAACTAGATTCGATGGAATAAAGATAAACACTGCTACGTGGCAGTTGAAAGCTTAAAACTAAATAGGCCTTTGAAAGCATGAGGTTGGCTGCTCACCAAGGTGATACCAAGGTAACTCCATGACAGAATCACGGCATTCAGTGAAAGGGAACAGAAGACACAGTGGAAATAATTTCCCTATGGGCAAGGAGTTGGCTGACTTTATGGATTACAGACATTGTGGTGAAGAAGTAAGTTTAAATCACAGGTAGCTTGATAAAGACTGAATGGTTACTAGGCATTTAAAGCTATAATGAATCTTGCTTTAGAGGAATCTTACAGCTGTATGTTCTCAAGACAAGTGAAGTCATGTGATTTATAGACTTTTGCTCCTGTGCAATCTTGCAGTGAATTTCAAAGCTGTGGTCTCAAACTGCTGTGATTGGGTAATAAATGGCCAAAATAGGCTAATAAAATCAAGGAAAAAACAAGACAATACTACAAAACTGAAGCTGTACTTTTAAAAATAAATTTTGTATTATTGTGTCTTGTGATAATATTTGAATACATATGGTTATGTAAGAACTGAATATAAAAATCAATCATATATAATAAAAGGCTAATATGCAAATTGACACTAACAGCGGAACCACTGGGAATGACTGGTCACTGTTTCACACACTGACCACCAGGGAGTAGATGCTCAATGCAGGAGCTGTCCCCTGGTGGTCAGTGCGCTCCCACAGGGGGAGCTCTGCTCAGGCACAAGCCAGGCTGACTGCTGCCAGTACAGCAGTGGTGGCGGGAGCCTATCCTGCCTTCTCAGCAGCACTAAGGATGTCTGACTGCAGCTTAGGCCTGCTCCCTGCTGGCAAGTGGACATCCCCCGAGGGCTCCTGGGCTGACAGAGGGATGTCTGACTGCCAGTTTAGTCCCGATCCCCCAGGGAGTGGGCCTAAGCCAGCAGGTGGATATCCTCTGAGGGGTCCCAGACTGCGAGAGGACACAGGCCAGGCTGAGGGACCCCCCTAATTGCACAAATTTTTGTGCACCAGGTCTCTAGTGTGATAATATTTGAATACATATGGTTATATAAGAACTGAATATAAAAATCAATGATAAGCATTTGGAAGCCTATTACTTCAAAATATTTATAAAATATATTTGGATGGTCCATGATGAATAAAGCATATAATAAATATATTACTTAAATGATATATGAATGACAATTTTTTGTTAGTATTAGCTTTGGGTCACCAGAAGTTAACACTGCATTTTTTTTTTTCATTTGGCTTCTCCTGATCTAAGTTTCCCCAAGTCCAACTAGAAAGACCTCCACAGGAAAACTGTACTGGTTGGTTAGCCAAGAATGGGAAAACACAAGAATTAAGCCATGAACAGCTGGTGGGTTAGAGAGGCAGGGCCACAGCTGTCAGGCAGAGCCTGGAGCTAAACGGTCATAAAAGTTAGGGGACACTGTAGCTATTCCAACCCCTGGGATACATTTCAGTGCAAAGAGTTAGGTAATAAATAGTAAATTGGTAACTCGTATACTATGATAAAAGCTAAAGACAACAAAGTCAGATAAGAGGGATCTGTTTTATCTGTTATAAGAGGATTGGAAGTTAAACAGGATGGTCAATCTTCCTAAGGGTCTAGGTAAGCAGCCAAGCTTCTCCCCAGCCTATGAGAGAGAAATTGTGTCCTCTGCAAGAGTCAGTTCTATGCTTTTAGGATCAATGCAACAATTTCTATAGCTCTGGATTAAAGTTTAATTTCTGGAGTCCCCCCTAAGGACCCACCCACTTTCCCACACTGGACTGGACATAACGACTGCCTGGGTCCAGACATGCATTGTTTTACTTGAGCTACTTTTGAAAAAGAGAAGTTGGCATTAAATTCTCTCCGTATATTTCTCCCTGGCAGGAGAAAATGTAAAGGGTAGAATTGAGATTATGAAATCTCTTAAATCCCATGTTTATTGACTTCTTCCTATAAAATACAAGTAGATTAAAGGATACTATAATATGCTTACAAGAAACATTGCTGTCAGAAAGATACTCACCTTTCCTCCATCAGCATTATACTCCTTTTCATCTCCTTCCAAGAGTCTGGCTAGTCCAAAATCTGTGATTTTCACATGGTTTGGAGATTTCACTAAGACATTACGGGCCGCCAAATCACGATGAACGAGCCGTCTTTCTTCCAGATACATCATTCCCTGAAAAACACCAGGTTCCCCGATGACTGTCAGTTAGTGCCTCATCTTTTCTGTTGACTAAAAAGGAATTTTTAGCATTTAATTTAAAATGCTTAATTTTTCTAAGTGAAGCAGATTCCTGGAATATTTTCAAAATTAGGAAAAACCTGGAATAAAAAAGTGAATAACAAATAGCTTTTTGCCTTTTCTCCTTGGATTCCTACAAAGAAGAATAAATTACCTGCACACAAGCTAAACATTAGATCATTTTTTCCCTAGAGACTTGATGTTCTTTTGCAAACACTCTCATTACTGAGGTGTGCAGGTGTCTTCCTAGATAAGCTAAAATATATTTGGAATGATCCACATATTCCTAATTGTTTTCTTCTCAGTAACTCCCGTGTCATGTCATCTCCATACATGCCCGCTCCAAACAAATACAACTCTTCATAACTTCGGAAGGTATTTCATATAAAGATCTGATGGTGCCAAAAATCATTATCATAGATTCTATCAAGGCTGCAGAATTACATTATTCTTATTAATTATGCAAAAAATGAAGAATACCCTGCAGCCATTAAAAGCCTGTAATTTAAAAAAGGCTTCAATGACATTTGTAGTGGTTATAAGAACACATGAATGAAATTACATAGGCTTAATGACCTCAAATTAGCATTTAATGTGTTGTCTTCATGAAACATATAGGGTAATTAAAAATAAAATGTATTGCTGATTGCCAACAAGAGATATAGCTGGCTCATCCTACAATATAACATGTACATATGTTTATATATATATATATATATATATATATATACATATGTACTCAGATATGTATATATTATATCTATGTCACTTATGTATAGATAACATATGTTAGTATTTACAAAGATCGTTAAAATTTCATAGAAATAATACTTATTAATGGTTACCTCAGCAGTAGGGGAACTAAGAGTCATTATACACTACCTTTAATGAAAAGGTTAATATAAATCCAAGGAAATGAATTCAGAGGCCTAGAGTGAATACATTTTGTTTAAGTAAATACATTTTTTATTAAAGAGTTAGAGGGTATTCTTTATTGGAGGATTTCAGTGGCAAAATGAAAAGGTTGTTATTCCAAAGCAAATCAGAATTTTTGTAAATGGTTAAAGCATAGTCTAATGACAATTGCAAATCAATGCTGTTGGCAGTCAACAGTACAACTTCAGGACTTTGAAGGATTAATGGTTTCTGATATCAAAACAAAAGCTGTGGAAAACAGACACATAAATCACACAGGTCAGAAAATTATGAACTGTATGCCCAGTGTAGTGTAAAGAGAAGATTGCTTCAAACAACATCATGAGCCAAAGTCTATATAAATGTCCATTAAACACAACCAGTGGAGATAGCGCCTGAGATGGTCCAATCAGTCAGCAGTTGGTGACACCACATATATTAGCGTTTTCTGAAATCAACCCATGACTGGGATTTATGGGGTTTTTGCCTTTTTTTAAACAGTCCTTTCTATTTGATTATGCCAAACTGGACATTCCTAGAATAAAGTGAAGCTGAAAACATATAGCCCTTAGGTGACTTGAAAGATAAAACAACAACAACAACAAAAAAACCCAACAATATATTGCCTAAGAGATAATCATCATTAATTTTGTCATTCTAAGAAATGTCTACAATAATATTCATTATTCTTTTATACTTACCACATTCATATCAGAATATGGAAAGCGTGTAGGCAACTTAATATTCAGATCCACACACAATTACAGGACACAAATACTATGTGCCTATCACTGTGCTAGACACCAGAGAGACAAAAGGTCAAAGTCCTTGCGTTAAAGGAGGACAGAGCTAAGTTAATAAAGTGGGCAGATGTGGAACGCAAACTCCAGTGGATCAGGGTGATGCATGTAAGGCATTTAATAGAGCTGTATCTTAAGGACTAAGCAGGCCTATATGAGAGAGAGCTTTAAGAGATACTGAGTGATAAGTAAGATTTGAATAATAGCCACCAGTTGGACAAGATGAAGGAAAAACTGAAGATAGAGAGAACAAGTACAGGGGCATCAATAACATGGCATAGTAGGACAAAGGCATGCAATTCTGTCTTTCTGAAGAATAATTTATAAGGGAAAGGGAATGGTGAGTGGTGAAACAGAAAAAAATAAGGAGAAACTGGACCCAAGAAGGGTCCCTTTCATGTCGTGGTAGAGAATTTGGCCTTGCATTTTGTGCAACATTCAACGTAGTGATACAGAAGTTGCTTTAAAAAGGAGAATGTGACAATTATCAGTGTCCTGAGAATAGATTGGACACAAATATAGCTGAAGTCAGGAGCCACTGCCACAGCCCAGAAGAAGAGAGATGAGAGTGTAAAATAAAGGTTGCATACTGGCAGTCTAGGAGCTATATCCATTTTTTCATATATTTTTTTCAGTTCCCATACCAGGCAAGTTTCAAACATCCTCTTTAGATAATTATTAGGTGTACCCCCTTGAGAGCATCTGACCTTCTGTTTCAGGATCCCACTATTTTGGTAGTATCCTTTATGATATTCATCCAGCTTCTACATACATGAGTGAGTGAATCTTCAACTAAACTATGCCAGAAAGAAGATTAGAAAATAGATTTTAAGGTACATTTTTAAAATAAAATAATTATCCTTGTTAACTTACCAAATAATAAAGGATAGTAACCTGAGAATAATTTGTGTGTGTGTGTGTGTGTGTGTGTGTGTTCTATAATTTGGGTAGATAATGATTCCTTTAAGTAAATATTATCCTGATGGAAATACCATGTATATATTTCTTAAACATGTGCAGGAATAATGATATATGCTATACCAATGGGGAACTAACATTCACCAAGACTCTAATTACATATTCTACATTACAAGCAAAATTTCAAAAACTCTAAAGTTCTTTGACACTCCATATACAAAGTCTCAGCAGGCGACATGGTATCCTGACCCTCAATAATATTTATCTGGAAAATGTATTTTCTTCAAAATAATGAAAAGTCAATTCAGGAAACCAGATAAAAATCTCTGTCCGATTTTCAGCAGCCACCCAAGCATCATTAAAAGAAATAGAAACAAAAGTATTTATGTTATTACCAAGCCATCAAAATACATTTGTATGGTTGCTTTGTAACTTGAAGCATCATTGTACAGATGCACACTTTCAAATCCTTAATTTTGAATGTTACCTTAGGTCTACTTTCACACCCTAAAGTAGAGTGTTGAATTATCTATGGATTGCTAACAACAGTTTCTGCATATCACAGTCATTAAGATAGGATTTCTTTACTTGAAGTTCTCATTAGAATCATATTCTCTGCTAGATTCCTTCAAAATGAAATCACTCTGTAAATCAGAATGTGATGCAATTACGGAAGCAAGTAGTTATCAGAAACTGATATCCCTTAAAGTTCAAAGAAGGTTAAAGAACAATCACTCATTGTGATAGAAGGATACAGTATTGATGGAAAAGACACCTTTTACTCTGCCCTGTTGCAACTCTCATGTCCTTACCATGCCAGCTCAGGTGGAGTACATTATGGAACAGTGACACTGACAATCACAGTTAACACTGACTACCTAGAACATGGCAAACATTAAACTAAACACTTCTGCATCAGTAGGTTAACTTAACCCTATGAGATGCATACTGATTTCATCCCAATTTAAAAATGAGAAAACTGATGCTAAGAGAGATCAAGGCACTTGGATTTGATCCTTTGCTATCGTCTCTAAATCTGCACTTTTAAGCCTACCCCCTCTCTCCATAGGTCACAGGGTCATGTGGGCATACAAAAATTTATGTACACAGTACAGTCATCCTATCTAATAAAAGAGTAATATGCAAATTAGGCATCACTCCGTCACAAAGATGGCCGCCCCCATAGCCACAAGATGGCCGCCCCCATAGCCACAAGATGGCCGCCCCCATAGCCACAAGATGGCCGCCCCCATAGCCACAAGATGGCGGCGCCCAGTCTGGCTCAGCCCCACCACTGAAGTGGTCAGGCCTGTTAGCCAGGCAGGTAGCGGGGGAGGCGGGGGGCCTGAGGGGCGGAACAGGTGATCAGAGGGGGCTGGAGGTCCCCTGCCCAGGTCAGAGGCCTTCACCAGAGGCCATTGGTATGGGCAAGGGCAGAGCTGGTGATCGGAGGGGTATGAGGGTGCCCTACCCTGGCCTAAGGCCTAGGCAGGGGCAAGGCCAGAGATCACAGGGGCTTGGGCTCTGCAGAGCCAGCAATCTGAGGGACAGGGGTGGAGCCTGTGATAACAGGGGTTTGGTCACCAGTGGCGCTGGAAAAGCAGGGGTCTGAGGGTCCCCTGCCCAGGCCTGCAGCCTTGGCCAGAGGCTGCCAGTGGGGCAAGGGCAGAGCCAGTGAACACAGAGGCCTGGGCTCTGTGAAGCCAGCAATCGGAGGGGGTTGGGGTCTTCTGCCCAGGCAAAAAGTAATATGCAAATTAACCCTCACTCCTCACAAAGATGGCAGCCACCAGGGAGCTATAACGAGGCAGGAGGCTTGCATTGCCCGGGCAATGGAGGAAGCCAAGATTCCCACCTGCCCTGTAGGCCCTGAGTTCTGCTCAAGGCAACAAAGTTTCAATTACAGAAGGTAAATAAACCCAAGATACCTGCTTCCAGCTGGCGGATTTGAGCGGTACCAAGGCAACAAAGTTTCAATTATAGAAGTTAAATAAATCCCAGATACCTGCTTCCAGCCCATGGCCATGGCCAACCTGATAACGGCCCTCAGCCCCTCACCCAGGCTGGCCACACTTCCATGAGGTGAGGGTCTCCCCTGGGTGATTTGACCAGCTTATAAACAGCTATCAGCCCCTCACCCAGGCTGGCCAGGCACCCCAGCAGGATACCCTTCAGGGCAAACCAGCTGACCCCCACCTGTGCACCAGGGCTCTGTCCTATATAATAAAAGGCTAATATGCAAATTGACACTAACAGCAGAACCACTGGGAATGACTGGTCACTGTTTCACACACTGACCACCAGGGAGTAGATGCTCAATGCAGGAGCTGCCCCCTGGTGGTCAGTGTGCTCCCACAGTGGGAGCTCTACTCAGCCACAAGCCAGGCTGTTGGCTGCCAGTACAGCAGTGGTGGCGGGAGCCTATCCTGCCTTCTCAGCAGCACTAAGGATATCTGACTGCAGCTTAGGCCTGCTCTCTGCTGGCAAGTGGACATCCCCCGAGGGCTCCTGGGTTGCCAGAGTGATGTCTGACTGCCAGCTTAGGCCTGATCCCCCCAGGGAGCAGGCCTAAGCCAGCAGGTGGACATCCCCTGAGGGGTCCCAGATTGCAAGAGGGGATAGGCCAGGCTGAGGGACCCCCCCATCCCCCAGTGCACAAATTTTTGTGCACCGGCCCTCTAGTATAACTATAACATATTCTAGTACTTTTGAGAAAAAAGATATTAGATATTTCAATGAATTTCAGGGCATAATGCAGGTGATTGAGTTATTTGCATTTACATTTAAAATACAGCTAAATAATAGAACCTTTTATAATATAGCAGGGATTTGAATTGTATAAATTAAGAACTCAGTTCTTGCTTTGGCCCCAGGGTATGCAGGATGTGTGGTGGGTTTGAGTGCAGATTCTGGAGTCAATTGCCTGAATCAAACTTGAGCTCTGCTATGTTCCAGCTGTGAAACTCTGGACAGTTAATTAAAATCTCTGTCGCTCACCTTTCTCCTCTTGGAAACAGCTATAATAGCACCTATCTCACAGGTTGTGGTAAAGATTAGATAGCTTAATATAT
The DNA here is from genome assembly GCA_004026665.1 of Murina feae. NCBI lineage: Eukaryota > Metazoa > Chordata > Mammalia > Chiroptera > Vespertilionidae > Murina > Murina feae. The sequence goes on from PVJC01000982.1 coordinate 95,148, forward strand.
GTAAAGCACTTAAGTAGTAACTGTCATGTAGTAAGTACAGAACAAGCATGTTTCCATTACTGCTCCATATTTAGATATAAATGGTTCTAGTGTCCATAAGAATCGCCAACCCTCATTAATTTGAATTGCCTGTTTCAGAAAATCTATGAACCTAAACTATCATATGTCACAGTTGGTATTCAATACATGTTTGCAAATGATGATACATATATGCATAACCTACTTGTTATGAATGTGTAGAGAGAAATTTGAGAACCATTATTGTTCAAAGTATTATTTTAATACTAGTATAATACACCTGAAGATGCTGTCATTTAAGGAGAAGAAAAGATTAGGGGATCTTTTAAAAGATTTGGTGGCCTCCATAAATACATTACAAATTCAGGAATTTCGTCAAGATAAAGTTCATGAACAAGATAGGTTGAAATTTTCAACACCAGAGAATATTGCCCATGAGAAAGTAAAACAGTACATCTGTTGTACCAAAGTCTCTGCCTTCCATCACTCAGCACTGAGGGGAATTTTTTGTAGACGTGTTTTAGGGGCATTTAAAAATATGTTTAAATTGATTTTAGAGAGAGATGAAGGAAGAAGGAGAAAGAGACAGAGGAAGAGAGAGAGAGAGAGAGAGAGAGAGAGAGAGAGAGAGAGAGAGAGAGAGAGAGAGAGAGAAACATGGATCACCTCTTGCATGCCCCTACTGCGGATCCAGCTGGCAAACCGGGCATGTGCCCTGTTTTAAAATCAAACCAATGACCTTTTGGTGCATGGGATGATACTCAACCAACTGAGCCATATCAGCCAGGAATTTAGGAGTATTCTGTCTATTTCTTGGTCTAGGTTCTAAAAGTATGATTTTATACAAACTTATCGGAATTTATCATTACCCAAACTATTGATAATTTTACCATTTTTTTATACTTGCTGTGTATGCTATAATAAGTTTTCAAGGAATGTTTTTTGTTGTGTTTTTTTCTCATATCTCTTAAAATGAACATCAATAAATGTGAACTAGCTAGAAAAAGTCAAATTTTACTCTTGACTTTCAGAAATGCACTTTAATACAAAATCCAAAGATAACTTTATTATAATTGAATTTAAAGTTTTAATCTCTGGTAAGAATCAACCCATATAAACTGTTCTATAAAAATAAAGATCAGTGAGTTAATTTTAAAATATCAGTATTGAAGAGCACCTACTGATGACCTCCTTTTTAACCTTATAATATTTGAGTCAGAGCTGTCTAGCAAAACTGCATTAGTATTGTTTTAATTCAATGTGAAAATGAATTTTGCCCAGCTGCAGGAAGCTAACGGAAGTCAAGAGAGACCAGACTATTTCTGACAATAAATATTTGCTTTCCATATATAGGCCATGCGGCAATTTCATGAAACATGTGGAGCTAAAAATTTCAAGCTGCAGTCAGCTCTCACAGGCATTAATCTATGGAGTTAGCAAGAGTGCTTTTTTTTTTTCTTCTTCTTCTTAGTTTTCATTCTAATAACCTGAAGCTTTCTTAATAAAAGGAAGCTTCAGGAAAGGTAGCTTCAAATGAAAATAACTCCTCTTTTTTACCTTTCCTTCTGAAAGCAATTCTATCCCTGAGGGGGAAAAATATCCAACTATAATTCTCTCTACTGTTAGAGCTAAAGATATGAGCATGTTCAAGGGAAGAAAGGGACATCCTTTAGTGAAGTAACTGACTTTATGCAGATAGTGAATGAGGGAAACTAAGCAGGCTCTGCAATTTAATCAATGGATAAGTCTTTTCAACAAACAAAAGCTGGTTCATGGAAGCAAGGAAAGAACACAGACCTGAATGTTGCAAGAGAGAAGTCCTGGCCATGTCGCTCGCTAGCTTTATGACCACAGGTACTCATTTTGCCTCTCCTATAAAAGTGACAGATTGGCCTAAATGATCTCTAGCTTTAAATTTTTATTCCATGATAGAAGGAACTGTAAAATATATCTATCTAAAATATTAAATTGTGGTCCAATAATAGACACAGAGAGTAGTAAAGAATGAGGTAGACTAGATGCCCCCCCCCTTTAAATGTTTAGTGAGAGCCATGAAATATGTTTTAGCTGAAGACAAGTTCAGTGCATCCGATGTTTAAGGTGACAGAATAGAAATGAACCTGGCTACTTATTAGCTATATGACCTTGCTCAATTTATTTGTGGTTCACATTCCGTATCCATTAAATGGGGATAATGATAGCATCTACCCTGAGGATTTTTTTTTTTTTTTTGTAGAGTCAATGTCATCATGTTTGTAAAAACCTTGATATTCTAAGATACTACGGTTTTCTAAATAACCAAATAATCTCCACATTTCATCCCTCTTATTGAAAATACTATTTGACCATTATAGAGCAAAAGAACAGTGAGCCAACTGGTTACTCAACAGGGTTAAGTGAAATACCTTCTGTTTCTCATTATCTTTGTTCCTGAATGTTCTTCCTATGATTCTTCTCAGAGGAAGAGTGCAGATTCACATGACTCTCCTAAACTGGCTTGGAGTTAATAATGCTTGATTCTTACATCTTCCTGTTGCACCTATGATTTTCAAGAGACTTGGCCCGGTTATAGTTCTTGAGATTTTGAAATATTGAAGACCACGGAATTTCTGTCATTTTGATAATGTGCAATGAAAATATTTTTGTTGCTATTTGAAACGTGTTTTTCACCAAGTCTTAATAATATTTTTTGAATGTGTTCATATGCATATAGTAGATTCTGTGGTTTGCCACCCAGAAACCTCTGAGGTACCAAAGTATTGATAAGCTCAGCTTTCGAATGTGTTGGCTGCTGATGGCTCTCATTACAGTTCCATCAGTTTTGAGACATTAAAACCCCCAACCCAACTGTAAAGGGAGCCACGTTGTGGGGTTTCACCCTTTCGCAGGAGGCAGCTCCACTCAGTAATCTGTTGATACAAGGTTACAAAGGCCATACCCTCTTGGACAATTATGACAGGCTATTCTGGTTCCAGAGTACTACATAGGATCTGATGAGACCTCAGTTGTAATTTAATGATAGCCCAGAATTTCCCTCTGTGTTATACTGCTTTTCAGTGCCTTACAGGTGTTGTTCCTGAGAACACTTGTCAGATGACAACCTGCATGTAAGTCAGTCTCAGAGACTGTTTTCTGGGAGCCAACCTAAGGTAATGTGTGCGAATGTCTTCTTTTTTTTCCCTCTTGTAATCTCAGGTACACATCATTTTGAGCTAACCCTACTCTATAATTGAAGTGTGTTATTATTGCTATTCCCTTCCATTCTCCACCCCAGTCCCATTTTTCTATCCATGATAAACATCCACAGCATCATTCTCTTCTAATCCATCATCCATATTTATATATGTTACCTATTTTTATAAAGTGTATTTGCTATTTCTAATACATAAATAGTATTATGTCTTAAATAGGTTCATATTTTGTTCATTATGATTTCTTTAGATTCAAATATGTTGTTATATGCTATCCAGTTTACTGCTTATCACTGTTGCATTAAATTCTACACACAAACTCAGACATATACACATATATCACACAGGCATGCACTGTCAACTTATTGTCTATTTCCCTATTGATGGGCACAAAGCTTATCTCCATGTCTTCGACACTAAACAAACGGAACTGAGCACTAACACTATTTGTGCGATCCTATACACTTGCTTAACAATATAAATAATGTGCTATTTAGTAATAATTTTAGCATAGGGGAATCTGGACAAACAATAATAGCAATGATCACAATGGAAACTACAACATGGATATGTTTATTAATTGTGAACACTGAAATCACACGGGGATCACAAAATATAATTATGTATGTTATTATTATGAGCTTATGTAACTGAGTGATTATTGTACAGAAAAGTGGCACTCAGAGAATTCAATGAAATAAAAACTCTTGAGCATAATACAAAGTTGAGGCTTATACTGGTAAACAGACCTATTTAATTTCACTGGATTCCCCTCGTATGGTGCCCCTGGAGGCACTTTACAAACTGTTTGTGAATTGAACTATGTGTTTTTGAAAATTTTTAGATTCCTGTCATTTAACTACATGTTTGTAGTTGGATTAAATGAATGATAAAAACCGAAATTTCTAAGGATGTCCAAGCAGTAGCGATTTTTTCCTTATATTGCAGGTGGAGCAAAATTAAAAGTTTATAGTATTTGTGATGGGATGGAGAAAAGCAAACCTTGCACCACTTAGGCCAAAACCCCAGTCGGTGATATTAGAATATCAGCAGGAGTATATGTTGACTTATTTACAGATTTCTGAAGCTGGCAGTGATAAAGGTAATTTTTCCTTCTTGTTCCGACATTTCTCCAAATATTCCTCTAAAATTGTATTTGCTACCCTACCCAAACTTCTGAAATTTTCATTGGAAGAATTTGCAGGTCGTCCTCCTTGGAACTCAAACTTCTCTTAAAGAACAAGAAAATAATAATAAAATACACAAGTAAACACAAGAAGATTAAAAAATATAGGTGAGAAGCCACTGCTTTTCTACTAAATAAATTGCAGGTAAAAGCTCATTGGCCTGGAACAAGGGAATACTAACCACAGCACAGCTTTTCCCTCTGCCTGACCTCTTGCCAACATAATTACAATGGGAGGAGTGAATTGTAGAGTGTCCACATTCTCAGAGAAGTACACTTAGAATGGATTACTTCTGCTCCTTAGGCAGCTCATCAATAAAGACATGGGTTGCATTGAGAACAAAGATATCTGTGGGATGCAGTAGTTACCCTCTCTCTGTGTCTCTTAAGAAATTAATTAGAAATCAATGAAGTGTGCAACCTATTAATGCAGCAACCTCTAGATTAACAGATAGAAGCCGAGCTGTTCTCTGAGCATATATATTGTGCAAATACATTCAAACGCCATAGGGAAGAGGTTGAGTATCTGACACCTTAGCTACAATTGAGCAGAAACAGATCATTCCTAATATCCTGTAATTTCACAGAACTGCATGCTGCGGGTTGAAAGCCATGCAGTTCAATAAGTGGGAATGTGTCTATACAATTTTCTTACGATAATGGTATCTATTTTTCTGAAATATTCTTGTCACAAAGCAAAACTTCTGCCGTCATGCAAAATTAAAGACTTTCAACGAGTGTTTTCTTGAGTGCAGTTTAATCACTTATGCGTTCAGGCAGTTGAATATCATTAGAACCACTGAATATTTTTAAATAAGTATCTTCTCAAGAAGAGAAAGTGAAATTCCTTGAACACTAAGTGCTCTTCTGGGCCAACTACGCCAATGCTTACCCAGCACATGTAACACTCACATACTTCCCACTGGAAATCAACTAGCTACTTCCCATGATCTGACCCATGCTCCTCTGCAAAGTCCTCAGAAGGCTCTGAACCCGAGCTTTCAGTTACCCTCTCAGTCCCTTACAGTTGATGTGGAGGCCCAGTGTGATGCATCCCCTTTGTTTTGATATTCGCACACCCCCTCTGACAGAATCCCAGGGCTTTCTCTCTCACCTCTGCAAAAGGACATTAGAGAAAAAGATTCTTACTTTATATTTTCACTCATTTTCTAGCTCAACATCATCACAGGAGCATCAGATAGCACATGATTATGAAAGGAGGATGGCCTATTCCTATTTTAACTAGTAAGAAGTCGACTTCTGGGTTTCTGTTGTATTTATAGGCTTCAGGATACAGACAGTGTCATAGAAATAACACAGATTCCACTTTTTTTTTTCTAGGCTTAATCTGCTTTCCCCTTAGACATATTCTAGGTATTTCTGGGGTTCCCCAGGGAGCCTCACAGATGTTCATAAATACTTTATTGGTTCTTTATCTCAGGACTCTGTACTGACATGCATAGTCATTAAACCCTCAGGTTGAACTCCTGTGAAAATGCTGATATCTTTGTCCCCATGTACTTTCTGTCATTTCATCATCTCCCACCCCGCTCTAGCACACACACACAGGCACATGCACAAGCACTGAATCACTTCTTCTCTCCTGTAGCCAAAGAAAGTCCTTAAGCAACTTAGCTCTGCTTGTCACTCTAGCTTCTTTTCTTGGAACTCTTCAGCTGGAACTCTATGGCCCAAGCTAACCTGAAAATTCTCTTGGCTTTCTTGTCTTTGAACTTACTGTTCCCTTTACTTGAAACAGCTCCTCATCATACATTACTACACTCCTCCTACCATGCTTTAAACAGATGCTCTACCTACAGAGCCAAACTGGTTAGGGCTGTGTTCTTTTTTAATGTAAATTCATAAATAGTTACTGCTTTCTCTGAATCTACCCCTTACCCTAGTGCTGACCAATCAGTGGATATCATAACCTTGGCAATGCCTACCTCCCTTAGTCACCATGATTAATGACTTTTCCTCTGTATAACTCATCCCCTAGAAGCCACCAGGAAGCCAGGTCTCTGAGCATGAGCTACTTGTGACTCTGGCCATGGTGCTATCTCCTTAATAAATCCTTACTTCCTTTGTTGCAAGCTCCTCTTTGTGTCTTATTGAGCTTTGATGCAGGCAGGCAAATGAACCCCTCCATACAGTAACACTAACTTTAAGAAACCATAGACCCTTTATCAACTACTAAAAGAAAAGTACAATGAAGTAACACACACAAGCCAAGGAACTAAATATATGGATTTAATGAAACTGGTGACCTTGGGTTATAAAAATCAGTGGGTTTATTTTGCTGTCAGAGAGAATTTATTTGAATCATAACTTCTATATTTCTTTACAATTGTAATAGTATTTGGCAAAGTTAGACTACTTTTATATGGCTTCACAGTATTCAGTTTCATTTTTAAAACATCTAATGCAAATTTAATACTTTTGTCTTTTATGAGAAGACTTAGTTCAGTCTTCAATAATCACTATATTAACATTTTTTACCCATTCAAATAGTCCAATTCATTATTAGAAAACAGCAAGCTTCCCCAGCCTGTCATTAATTCCTACTGTTTTAATTACAAGAAAAAAAATACTCTATGGAAGGCTTTTGTGGATAATGACATTGTAAACACAATCTTATGTAAGGAAATGAAAATAAAGTGACATAGTACTTTTCTCTACATCAGTATTCTGGTAGCAATACCATATTTTTGCCCCCCAAAATTGTTAACATACAGTGATACTTTCTTCGAATTTAGTCACAAAAGGGCCCTTTGAAACTATATGTTAATTTTGGCTATTTGTAAACCCATAAGAGCTACATTCAATACCAATATTTTAGTAAAACAACTCTGCACCCATTAGGATTAGACCGATTATGTTTCTTACTGTACTGCAACCAAACTTCTTTTCTTCTCTGTTTATTGTGACTGAATATAAATGACCTCAGTATCAGGAAAGTCAAGCTATTCAAACCTTAAAATAAAGTGCTACCTTGGCTTTACCAGGAAACAAAATCCAATTTTTGACACCTGTGATAGTAGAATGTTTAGAGAAGAGTCTTTACAAAACTGAGCACTTCATTTAGAATGTCTGTTTCAAGGACTATGGCAGAGGTTTTGACAAGTGAGAAGAAATTCCATAGTATATATTTGTTTATTCTTCTTATTATCATTATTATGGTGAACTTAAATCAGAATATATCACTGAGGGAGATTTTCTTGAATTTTACATCTCAAAGTTGAGTTTCAATCCAAGTACTCTTGGAGGATAAGTGATAGACACACAGAATCTTCTAGAACCAATGGGCAACTGTATATGTGCACATCCTCTCAAATCTATAGAACAACACACACACAGAGATAGAATGCATGGCAGATTGTGATAAATACTATAATGGGAGTACAAAGACATATGCATACCTGGGGGTGAAAGATGAAATCTGAATGGAGCATTTACCAATGTTTGCTAGCAAAAGCGAGACTTAAAATACATTTTGAAAGACCCATAAAGTTTAGGAAATATTTTTAGTAGAGATATACTGCATTAAAAATATACTTATATACTCCTTGAAGATTAAACACAAGAATAGGTAAAAAATTTTTGATAAAATATTGAAAATATGCAGAATGAAAATACAAAAAAAATAAAACTGTAAACAATAAAGTATGTATGTAGATCTATGGTAGATGTCTGCTAGCACTGGGGTCATATATCATACTAGAGGCCCAGTGCACAAATTTATGCACTGGTAGGGTCCCTAGCAGCTGCTGGCTGCTAGCCAGGGCTTACCTCCCTTCTCCCAGTCAGTCCTGCACCCTGGTCAAACTCCCTGAGGAACTCCCACCAAGGGGACAATTTGAATACTACACTTTTATTATATAGGATATCTCCTTCTGAGAGCTTCACTAAAAAATATGCAGAACTAAGAATGGTGAGAGATTAAAATAAAGGTATCTTTCCTATTTTTATAATATTCAAAATATCTTTGGGAAAGCTACAATATTCAAGGTTACATATTTAATGTCTTTCAGTGTTCTCAATTAAAAAGACCAATCACTAAATTGATTAACCACTCTTCTATTTACACATCTAGAATAAAATTTAATTACCCATATGAACTAAAATTATTTAAGTCTAGATAACCATATCCACTAATACCTAATAGTGCATCTGACACATAGAGTTTGATAAATAATGTTTAAATAAATTACTGATGATAGCATTTCTGAATTTCTATCAGAATCATCTGACAGAACTAGACATAATTTAACTTACAAAGAAGCTGCATTTTCACATTATTAGAAGACTAGAGGCCCGGTGCACAAAAATTTGTGCACTCGGGGTGGAGGGAGTCCCTCAGCCCGGCCTGTGCCCTCTCACAGTCTGGGACCCCTCAGTGGATGTCCTATGATGGCCCCAGTCTGCCAGGCGCCTTGTGTGTGTATGTGTGTGTGTGTGTGTGTGTGTGTGTGTCACCACTGGGGACCTGCCCCCAGCCCCATCAGAGGCTCAGAGCAGTCCTCCTGTGTGTGTCTACCTGCCGGGGGCCTGCCCCCAGGCACACCATGGAGGCTTGGAGCAGGCACCGCCTCTATGCTGATCTCTCAGACTCTTGCCCTCCCCTGCATCTTGTTCTCTTTTTTGAGCGTGACCAGGGCTGGGTGCGGCCTGCCTCCCAAGCTTGCCTACTGCCCATCTTCCTCCAGCCACCAGAAAGCAGGGAAAACCCGCCTCGTGGTCAGGCCAGCCTTTTCCTGCTCCCTGATCCCTGGAAGGGACCTGGGAAGCCGCCAAGCAGGCCGCCAACTCTTTCCCACTCACCCGTCCCCTGCTGCCTTCCTTTCCCACTTCCCGGTGCCGCCAAGGGGTCTGGGAGCTGCCAAGCAGGACCCCGGCCCCTACAGCCTTGCTTTCCTGCTCCCCGA